>OW679199.1:134751166-134987170 GCA_940337035.1 Agriotes lineatus
TAAAAAGCAAGTCACAAAGCACAGAGTTGAGGTAGTTCAAGCAACTGCAATAATTAGCACATAAATGTCAATCCGTAGTCACATATGCAAAGATCGCCGGTAGCAATGGAATTATTTGAGTAAGCAGGCAAAGGGCAGAGCTCGCTTTTCATAGATTGAAGTCAATAATGTTAAATTAGTTAATATAAGAGGTTTGTGCAAGTTAAGGCCGAACCCAGTTGAATAAAACTGTCTTAAAAGGGTTTATAATATGTGCGTGTTAAATGAAGCATAGATGTCAGGATAATTAAATAAGGACATGTTTATGAGCTTTTTAAATAAAAGGTAAGAGTAACAGAATCATTCTAATAAGGTGCAAAGAGCATGAACCAGGCGTAACGTGACTATTGTATTATTGAACAGCAATATTTGAAAATGGGTGAAAAGCAAACAGTTATTAAAAATGCAAGAAAAACACACACAACCGGATATGGAACAAAAGTGGTAACAAAAAACAAACAAGTCAGTGAATTTCGCTGGTGAAAGACAATTTAAAACACAAAGTGAGTGGCGCTATGACTTAGTTTAAATCCAGAATTGAAAAGACAAATTTTAGAAATAAGGTTTTTTGTACAGAATTGTAATATAAAAGTAACTTTAGTTTTATAAGTAATTGAATTGAATTTGGTGAATTTCTATTTTAAAAATGTAGATAGGCAATTGTTGTTAACGACCAACAAAAAAAAACAATTGATGGAATAAAGTTATATGAATGACAAGCATTTTTGTGTCTCCAAATAAATTAAGTTTTTATATACTAAACATGAAAATTTATTAATAAAAAGTACACCGGCGTGTCCAGAATTTACCAGTGCATCAGTGAACGTGTGGGTAGCAAAATCCACGTCATAAAATAATTTTTCGTCTGCTACCACCTTCCGATGACATCGGCAGCAAGAGCGCAGAGTCCCGATCATCAGTTGTGGGCATAATTGCGGTCCTGAGCCGGAGATTTGGAGGTCAGCATATCCGCCCTTCGTGTAGGACGCCGTCACAGCAGTTTCAGCATCCCGTGGGCCCAGCCGTTGCTGCAGAAAAAAGCAAGTTAGTTTTGATTAAACTGTCGGAGTTAGAGGCCGGGAAAGTATTATACAAGCAAGAATACGACCTAAGGAAGCTGAATCCAGGCAGTTTAAGCATCCTTCGAAAGCCGTTTATCCAGTATTTGCATATAAAAATCCCATTTTGAGGTTAGAAAAAACATTTGCCTGTAGGCGTCTTTAAACAAGCAAGTGGAGGTTTCGCCTAAAACAAAAGACAAAGTGACGCCGTTGAAGGCACTAGAACTTTAAACTTACCTGATAAATTGCTCATAAGATTTCATTTTGTAAATTAATTTTCACAACGCTAACTGCATTATATTAAAACCGATTTGGGGAGTATTTTGATAGAGCAAGTAGCGTCTGCGCGTTTGTAGTAAATTTCACAACCCAGTGGCGTATCACACTAATTTTGATATTAACAATCCAGGGAACCCAATCTTATGAGATTTGAGTTTTAGCGCTTTCCCTAGCTAGCTTTTATAGAATTAATGTGCAGATGAGCGAATTATAATTTGAGGGCATAATACTGTTAATTGAATTAATAATTAACGAACCCAGTGGAAACTGAAGTAAATTTTAATCAGTCGAAATTTGACTAAAATAATACAATATTGTGCAGGGGTTATTTATTTATTAATTACTTGTATTAACATCAAAATGCATTCACATAATCCATTGCAATATGTCTAGTTCTGTCTAACCCCTATAAAGCCCATACACTGTATTCTAGCTTAATGGACTGCCTATGTTCGCATTTTCCTCAACCAATCTGTATATTATGATTTGCAGGTTAAGTTTTACGTCAGTCTGTGTCAAACAACAAAACTCGTCAGTACTGCCAAACGTATAACACATATCAAAGCCTGCTCAGAATCATTTTTTTATCTCATGGTACTTCAAAGTTAACTTATCAGCGGATACGATAAACGTGTACGGTCAAACCTGAGTTTCCCCTCACTTAGCAACCAGGATATTACCTGATTAGAAATTAGTGCTAACAAATTTCATTTCTGTGTTACATTTTTAAATAATTTTTTGCACTTCCGGGACTAAAGTTGATACTTTAGTCCCCGTAAACAGGGACTAAAGTAGATCATTTAATCCCTAGGGACTAAAGTAACTCATTTAATCCCTAGGGACTAAAGTAAAAATGATGCCGTAACTATGGTAAATTTATGTACACACGAGGTTAGTAGGTTAGGTTTTGTTTGTCATCTGACACACACTGACGTAAAACTTAACCTGCAAATCTCGAATTTGACATATACTGACAATACACTTCAGTACTGCCAACTGATTCAGGCTATCCAGGACCTGCTGCAATTCAGTTTGTAATAAATTATAATTGTCAGTTTCCAAATTGACAGATTCCAAATTTTGGAAATGTTTGAAGATAATGTTCCCAAAAGTGCAAAAAATAACGTATATACCTCGGGACTAAAGTGCCTAAATCCCTTGAGTGGTTATTGCCCTCGGGCGTCGCCCTCGAGGCAACAAACTCCACTCGCGGGATTAAATGGTGCACTTTAGTCCCTCATGATATAATATACTATAATAACAAACGGACCAAATAACAATTTAAAATCAATTACAATTTTTAATAGATATGTTATAACAAATACTTCCAATTAACACTTTTGTGTATTTTGAAAAATAAGGGTATTTATTTTTCAATCATTTTCATATTTTGGAACCCCCCTCGTATATGAAGTAGGATATTTAAATTTTTGCAAATTAACTTTTTTATTTGAGAAGCTGCAGAGGTTTTAATGGACAATAAAATGTTCTGATAAATGGATGTATGAAGGACAATACATATAATATTATAAGCAATAGTCAAACGTGATTAATTATGTCAATCAAACGGTGGTATTATAATTATAACAACCCAGCAACTTTGTTTAATCACTTATATTCTAAATGGCAGAAGCCTTCAACTAGAAAACGACGAAATATTAAAAATTGTGAATTGTTACTATAAAGTAGTGAAATTGAATAAATCGATCCCATGCGACATATGTCACTGAAATGGGAAAAAAATCTTCTTTCTCATAATGCCACAGCTAACTATGTGTTCCATATAAAAAATACAACTTTATGTTATAATCCGAATTTAGAAACTCTTTTGGACAACACACTACGCCACTGAATTATTATCAAAAATAAATAATATTAATACTACTTACGGAAACTTGAAAATTTTGCTACCTCACCCTAAACGTTTAATTTATTATTATTCATTTTAAATACACATTTTTCTTACTTTGTGTGGCGCCTGGGCGATATGACCAAAATCAAAGTTGGGCGTTGTGATCAAAATCACACTTGGGCGTTATGACCAAGTTGGGCGTTGTGACCAGAATCAAAAGTGGGCGTTGTGACCAAGTTGGGCGTTGTGACCAGAATCAAATTTAGGCGTTGTGACCAGAATCAAAGTTAGGCGTTGTGACCAAGTTGGGCGTTGTGGCCAAAATCGAAATTGGGCGTTGTGACCAAAATCGAAATTGGGCGTTGTGACCAAGTTGGGTGTTCTGGCCAAAATTGAAATTGAGCGTTGTGACCAAGTTGGGCGTTCTGACCAAAATCGAAATTGGGCGTTGTGACCAAGTAGGGCGTTGTGACCAAAATCGAAGTTGGGCGTTATGACCAAAAAGGTGGTTTCAGTGGCGTCGATAGCTCTCTCCTATAACAGGCGTCGGTGGGCGTTGTGACCAAGTTGGGCGTTGTGACCAATATCGTTTTTGGGCGTTATGATTAAGTTGGGCGTTGTGACCAAAATACAAATTGGGCATTGTGACCAAGTTGGGCGTTGTGACCAGAATCGAAGTTGGGCGTTATGATCAAATTCTGAGTTGGGGTTTGTCACCAGTGTCCGTTGTGTCCAGGCCCCATAGCATGGACAAACGGACATTTTCTGCAGCAGCAAAGTACCCATTTCTTTGAATAACCGGGCCTAGAAAGTTCTTGAAATCATCAGAGAGATAGCGTGAATATGAGATAAGCTTAAACAGATGCTTGGAACCATAACTTAATGTTAAACCACACAGGTGCATACACTTTAACAATGTACTCAGCCAGAGTCTTAAGGTTTTCAGTTGGATTTTTAGTTGCCACAAACAATCTAAGTATGCAAGCTACCTGGAGTCAGGAAGTTTTCTAGGGTTTCATAAAGATAAATCTAGCTGGCAATTTCCACTTGATACAGCGATATACATATCCAATAAATACTTCTGATCTGTACTTAAATCATTTATGTTCTCCAAAAGAGGAAGGTTATTTTCAAGTGGCAAGAAAGTAACCACAGAAAGATTAGCACAGTTTTCCAGCTGATGAGCTATTTCGCCTTTAAACTCATTGGATCTCTTCGTTTTACCATCTAAATTACAAAAAATATGTCGTTGTTCCATGGAACAAGCAATTATAAAGGTCTTCCTATTTTATTTTCCATCAAAGAAATCACACCATTATTATGTCCAGTATTTACAACGATTCCATCACACCCAATAGCAGTAAAGTTCAAAAGTTGTTCGTTGTGTTCTCTATCTTCAAGAAACCCCAGTATACTGTCTGCTAAGTCCTTTCCAGTGCCAGATTTAGGTGTTACGTGGCCTAAAAACTTTGAGTTTGGTTCCTCTATTAGTGAAACGTGCTCTTCTGAAATAACTTTTATGACTAGTTCCTTTCTTTTCTTGAACAATTGTTTTGTCTTTTCTTCCATCAAAAAACAATCCTCTATTTTCGCTTATCTGATCATAAAGACTGTTTTTAATGAGATCTCTTCGATTCTTTTATCTTGCTCGTCTAATTTTCATCCGTTCTATTACTTTGGTTTTGTCTTCTCCTGTGCTTACACCCAAGTCCTGTAAAGCCCCCCCCCCCCCCCCAACATCCGCTCCGCCCATGACTCATGCTCCCGGATGCCAATGCAATAGTTAAACTGTTTTTATCTTTCTATTCATATTAAAACGCCTATTTGAAACTTTTTACTGCATAAGCGAGACACATAAAAGAAGTTGCAAAAAGTGTATTTTTATAAAATTTTACCGCTCTCTGCAAAAAGTTAAAAGAAAATGTATGTATTTTTTGATATAAAAACTGCTTTTTTGACAGTACTTTATGTTATGTTTAATACAAGAGTTTTTATTATGTCTTCTTGTACACATAAACTTGTTATTTTTATAACTCATCTAACTCTATGGTAACATGAACAACTTACTGGATCTATATGTTACATGTTCCCTTATTTTATACATTAAACGTAATCCCCAAACTGATCTCTTAAATTAGGGGAAGGTGGTCCAGAGTGAGACAGGTTCCACAGTGAGACAGGCCAGTTTATAATAAAGTGTAGCGTAGTTGAACGCGGCTATCGACATTTTAAGTCGTGGAATGCAACCATGCAGCTGTCAATCGTATGAAGTTAGCACAATATTCACTTATAATACCATGAGTAGTCAAAGTTATGTCGACTATTTTTGCGGTGGTGTCACGAATGTCCATTGCGCTTTGGTATGATTAGGACGAGTGCGCTAGCACGAGTCCTAATCCCAAGCGCAATGGACATGAGTAGTGATACCACTGCAAAAATAATCTACTTAACTTTGACTAAGAATGGTATTCGAGGGACTATTTAATGAACCAAACTACTTTTTCAAATTAGTTTTCAGTAAATCTAGCAACAAACTACGCAATTTCTATAGTAACAGAACACTATTATTGACTTTTTCTAATAAAAATCACATTTGTTTAAAATAGTCAAGGGTAATACCACAAGCAGTGGATATATTTTTGACAAATATTTTGTCGTTTCCATGTAAATTATTGCGTTTAAATTTCACGATACAAAATCACATCAAAAATGTCACGAGCCGAAGGCGAGTGACATTTAAATGTGATTTTGTTGAGTGAAATTTGCAATAATTTCTATGGAAATGGCAAAATATTTAAAAAATATATATCCACTTCGAGTGGTATTTGGGACGACTATTTAACAATATTAATACATAACGATTAACTTTATTGGAAAATAATCCAACAATTAATATAATTATTCATTCTCAATTAAATTCAGCGGAATACTTACAAAACACAGCATTTTGAAATTTTTAAAACAAGCCACACAGTTTGTTGGGGTTTAGTGTTACGTAACCTAGCGATATCACTAAGGACAGAACATCGTTGCTAAGCGATACTTCGCAACAAGGCTATTTATTTTTTGAGTACGTACATTGTTTTGTGAATATTTTGCTTGGTGCCCAATATTCAGTAATATACTGCTGTTATTGGTTGAAAAAAGCAAATGTCTGCAATCTGATTGGCTTATATGTTGTAGTGTTGAATAGTCACTTGAATACCTTCTAGGAAGATATATCCACTGATATTTTTTTGATTGGTCAAGAAACGTCAGAATTCTGGATTTTCATTGGTCACTTTTTGACAGATGACAGGTGAATTGAATAGTCATTTGTATTTTAATGGCAGCTGAAAGTTAATTTTGAAGTGAGTAAAGTTACTTTTTTTATTTTACTACCAATGACTTAATGTAAACCATGTTATTTTTTAATACAAAGACTATATGGTTATTAAAACTGCATCAAATAAGGTTTAAATTAACAAAATTAAAATTCCTTAAATCCAACCTTTGAGGTTAGAAATGAGTCATTTTTTATAAAACGGTGGGTTGGGGCACTATGAGACAAATCTGCATGGGGCAGTATGAGACAACTAACATTATAATTGTCTCAGTGTACCCCATTGTTAAATGACTACAAATTCTATATGCATTCTTTGAGTTGTTTTGAATGTAATTCTTTTTCTTTTCATCTTAGACAATGGCACGAAACCGAAAAAGAAAGACAGCCATAGGGTCATTTTCAGAGGGCGATATGAGAGAAGCAGTAGAGTTAGTGGTCAACGGTCAATACAGCATCAGACAAGCTGCAATTTATAAAGGGCTTGCTTACCAGACATTGGCAAGATATGTTAAAAAAATGCGTAATAATCCTGGTGTACAAATTAAAATGTGTCCAAATTATGCTTGTCGTAAAATAATGACTGATGACCAAGAGTCTATTCTTGAAAATTATTTATTAACCTGTTCTAAGATGAATTATGCACTAAATACAACCGACTGTCGTCGTCTAGCATATGAAACAGCAATTAGAAATGAAATTGCCGTACCAGCAAAATGGCGAGAGACACAATGTGCTGGTTTAGAATGGATGAGAGGCTTCTTGAAACGACATTCTGCATTAAGTATTCGCCAACCTGAAGGTTGTAGCTTGTCCCGTTCTACATCGTTTAATCGTTACAATGTTACCAATTTTTTTAACAAACTAGAGGATGCTCTGAGTAGAAACGAAGCCTTTGCAGACGGTTCCCGTCTTTGGAATCTCGACGAAACTGGAACTACAACGGTACAGAAACCAAAAAAAGTGATTGCAGGTAGAGGGGTCAAGCAAGTTAGCCAAGTCACTAGTGGTGAAAGAGGTACGTTAGTGACTACCTGTTGTTTTATAAATGCTTCTGGCAACACAATTCCGCCAGCTATGGTATTTCCACGCAAGTATTTTAAACCTCATATGCTACAGAGTGCATATCCTGGAACACTTGGATTAGCCAACCCCTCAGGCTGGATGAATGCTGCACTTTTTATAGATGTTATGAGACACTTTATAAAATATACTAAATCGTCCAAAGAAAATCCCGTTCTGTTGGTCTATGATAACCATGAAAGCCATCTCTCTGTAGAATGCCTAGAATTAGCTAAAGCTAATGGGATAACTATTTTGACTTTTCCACCTCATTGTAGCAATAAGCTACAACCCCTTGATGTTTCAATTTATTCTCCGTTTAAAGCATATTACAACGCTGCCGTTGACTCATGGCTTTTGAACCATCCCGGCGTGCCTATGACCATTTATGACATTCCTCAGTGTGTCAATATAGCATTACAACGTGCTATGACCCCTGCTAATATTTTATCCGGATTCCGGAAAACTGGTATATTCCCTTTTGCAAAAACGTGTTCTCAGATGACGATTTCTTGCCAAGTAGCGTAACTGATCGGCCTAATCCTGTAGTTCCTTCAGCAACACCTAGCTCAAGCTCAGTTACAAATTTATCCACACCATGTTGTGAACAAATTTCCGATACACCTGAAAATCAAACATCAAACACCTTTGTAAGTCCCCAAGATTTTCGAGGATACCCAAAAGCAAGCGAAAGAAAAAATTATTCTACTAGAAGAAAAGGAAAATCGATGATAGCTACTGATACACCAGAAAAGGAGGCGCTTCGTTTGATTAAAAATAAATTACCAAAACCAACAGCTCAACAAAGAAAATCCTTGAAAAGAAAGTTGTTTGAAGAATCTAGTTCTTCTTCTGAAAGTGATCGCAATTCACCATCAGTTGAAAGTTCTTCAGCGCAAGAAAACTGGACTCCAGAAGTAGATCCTTCTTCTTTTGAAGAGCTGTTAAGACCTCCAAAAGTTGACGACTATGTTTTGGTTGAATTTCGTCCTGAGGTAAAAGGTAAGAATATTAAACCGATATTTTATGTTGGCACAATTTTGCAAGACAAAAAAAATAGAAGCGGAGACTATCAAGTTAGCTATCTCAGAAAAAGCCTGAAAGTTGGTGAAACATTCTTCCTCCCAGACGAACCAGATTTAGCAGCAAGTAGCGGAAAGCGATATTAAAATGATATTGCCACCACCAAATGCTCATGGTAAAACGAAGCGACAGCAAGCATACCTCTCTTTTGAGGTAAATTTTGGTAATCTAGATATTCGCTGAATAAATAATATTTGTACTTTTTATTTCTGTATTGTAACACCTTGTTTACGTAACTACTTAATAAACTTTTTGAAACTAAAATATCTTATTTTTACCTATTTAGCAAATCATGCTTCAATTTTAACTTGAAATACCTGCATACAATATGTTGTCTTACTGTGGCCCACGTTGTGTCTCATTGTAGACTATGATGGTCCACACTGAGACAAAAGTATTAACATCAAAAAAACAATGATCATGTCAAACAGCTTACAGAAATGAACAGTTTTGTTATGTGGGTTTGAAATACATACCCTAGGCTATGTAATAAGCAAAAAATGATTTTTTTTATGAAAACGGTATAAGCAGCAGAAATAAAATAGGAAAAGGTGTCTCACTCTGGACCACCTTCCCCTACATTTTGTATTTACAAGATAGTCTTTAAATCTAACCGGCAATTGAATATTTCTTCTGGGCCGCGTACACTTGGCAGTTGTTGATGAACGAATGGTTGGTGAAACTTTTGGAGATTTTACTTCAGAGGTTCTCTCTTGGACTCGCATTGGTTCTTGCATCCCAATGATCTTTGATGAACTACTTACTGGAGTTGTTGTAGCAGATCTTGACAATGTTGATGAATTTTCTTCTAAGTGCGAATCATTATTTGGTGTTGATGGTTTTGTCATGTTACTGTTTTCTCCTTCAATCCTATCTTTTAAATGTATTCTGTTCCTGCGGTATGTAGCTCCATTTTCAGTTCTAACATAGTATGAATTTGGATAGTCCGTTGCCTCAAGTACTTTTCCTGGTATCCACTTTCTCACACCCTTTTGAATATAAATCTTTTGACTGGGTTTAAGTACGCTTAACGCTCTACTTGAACGATTTGCGTATTTAATCTGCTGTTGCTGGTGTTTCTTCAATAACTTCTTGTTTTGTACTACATTAAATTCTGGTTTCAGGTTTATTGTAGGGATTTGGGTTCTAAGTGGTCGTCCCATTAACATTAATGCGGGAGATGGTAAATCTCGTTTTGGAGTATTGTTGTATTCCATAATAGCTATATTTGGATCATTTTCTGCTTGGATGCTTTTAAGAATTAGCCCTTTTACAGTCTGAATAGCTCTCTCTACCATACCATTTGATTTTGGGTAATGAGGACTAGATGTCATGATTTTCGCATCGATTTTATTAGCAAATACATGATATTCTTTTGAATCAAAAGGAGGCCCATTATCACTATGTATGACTTTTGGTATTTCATGCGTTCTAAATATTGACATTAATGCTGCAGTTACAGCTTTAGTAATTTTGCTATTTAATTTGCGAATTTCTATAAATTTGGAATGGTAATCTATTACAACCAAATAATCTTTTTCTATTAAATGTAAAAAATCAACTCCTACCTCATTCCATGGAAGTTCCGGTATTGGATAGACTGTTAAAGGTTCTTTGACGTTTGATTTTGAATACCTCTGACAGATGTCACAGCTTTGCACCCTTTGCTCAATATCTTTTGCCATACCTGGCCAAAAGACCGCATTATTTGCTTTTTGTTTACATGATATCACAAAGCAACCACTAATAGAGAAGTTTCTTAAATGCACCTGTCAAATAATTGTTAGGGACTGGCCCACCCGTCGGAGGGCGCTAGTGTCGCCACTCGACAAGGTTGTGAACCAAACTATAATTAATTATGGGTCGGTATGTGAAGAAGTGTTGCTTCAAATTGCGCCGATTTAGTGTAGGAGACACAAGTTTCCCAACGGCATAGAAAAACCTACTAATAGAAGCGTTTTCTGAATGCATCTGTCAAATCAAATAATTGTTAGAGATTGGCCCATCCGTCAGGAGGCGCTGGTATCACCTGTCCGCCTTTTGAAAAGTGCGTAAATAGTAAACTCATACGTCAAACTGACACCGACAAATCATTTAAAATGCGTGAAAAGCATTTTTAACCAAAGCAAATTGTTGCAGTTGAGCACGACTATTGTAAGATTGACAATACCTATTAAACAATATTGCTATTTGAATTACTTAAATATATTTGTTATTCGCAAAATTTTGTTTGAATTTTCCATAATTATTGTAAACTTCAGAACCTATAAAGATTTTGCATATTCCGATTTATGCGGTTCAAAACTTTAAAATCGAGATTCTGATGAAGGCAAATTATGTATATGCAAAATTTGTATTGGTGTTGACGGTATATCCTTGATTAATCCAAATATCGTAGTAATGGCGTATTTAAATTTTGCCGCCTTGCCTGAATAGTTTCTGGCCCACCCGTTGTAGGGCGCTGAAACTTTTATTCAAGCTTACTGTTTGAGAAATCGCTCTATTAGTGGTTGCTTTGTGCATGATATTATACCTTGATGTGCTAAGTGTATACGATTTAATACTTCCTCCCGTTTTGCTTTTGGTATAATCATTTGATTCCCACGAAAAAGTAATTCATTATATTCATGAATGGTACTTCGATATTGCCAGTACAAACGAATTGATGCTGGTACATCTTTCTTGTGTTCTGGCCACCCTGTTCGTATAAAGTGTTGCAAATTTTGCATTTCTTCTTCTAATTTTACTGCTTGTACGTACTCATCTGTTTTTTTATCGGACATAGACACCACTGTATTTACTTGCTGTGCAGCCCCTTCCAAGTAACTTGTATCTACAGATGTTGTTCCTGGAGACCTAGACAAGGCATCAGAAACAAACATTTTCTTACCTGGAACGTAGCTTAAATCAAACTGGTATCTTAACAGTTTCAGTATCATTCTTTGTATTCTGGGCGATAAATTGTCCAACGGTTTCTTGATAAGACCTAAAAGTGGTTTATGATCCGTTTGGATTTCAAACTTTGTACCATAAAGAAAATAATTAAATCTTTGACAACCATTAACAATAGCTAAAAGTTCTTTTTCAATCTGGCTGTATCTTTGTTGACTGTTAGTTAACGTTACCGATGCATACGCAATTGGGTGTTCATCTTGTAAAATTACTGCACCCATTCCATTCTGGCTTGCATCGACTGATAATACCGACTTTTTTAATGGATCAAAAAACTTTAAAACCGGTGTTTCTGTAACAAGCTTCTTTAATTCTTCAAAACACTTTTGCTCAATTTGTTCCCAGATAAACTTATTTTTAATGCTAAGTAGTTTTCTTAAAGGTGCTGTTTTTTCAGATATGTTTGGCAGAAATTTTGCCAAATAATTTATCATTCCTAAAAATCTCATAAGCTCAGTTCGATTTTCTGGAGCTTTGTAGTCCACTATTGCTTGTACTTTTGAATCATCTACTGCTATTCCGTCTTCTGTAATTACATGACCTACATATTTCACTTTATTTACACAGTACTGTACTTTGCTTTTATTAAATTTCAGTCCATTTTCATTTGCTCTTTTTAATAATTTTCGCAATCTTTCATTATGTTGTTTTTCAGTATTTCCAAAAACCAAAACATCGTCCATAAATGTACAAATACCTTGTAATCCTTCAGTAATTGTGTTAATTGCGCGTTGAAATACCTCTGGAGAACTACTTAAACCAAAAGGTAGACGAAGGAAGCGATACCTTCCAAATGGTGTAGCCACTGTACATAACTTTGAGCTTTCTTCATTTAACTTTATTTGTAAAAATGCCGATGAAGCATCTAACACTGTAAAATATTTTGCTCCTTGTAATTCTCCAAATATCGTTTCTTGTGTTGGAATTTGGTAATGCTCTCGTTTTATATATTTATTTAATTCCCTAGGATCCATGCAGATTCTAATTTTACCTGTTGGTTTCTTCACTATCACAATTGGATGTACCCAATCTGTTGGTTCCTGTTCTTTTTTTAATATTCCAGCATCGACCATTTTGTTTATTTCATTTTTTACTTCGGCTATTAAAGCTTTCGGAATGACTCTAGCATTTGTAACTTTACTTACAGCTCCTGGTTTTAATTTAATTTCATATTGAAATGGTATTGTCCCTAGTTTACCATTGAAAACATCAGGAAACTCATCTATTATAGGAAATGTTTTTACACTGTGCACTCTGTGAATTAACTGTAGTTCTTGACACGCTTCCAATCCTATTATGAGTTGTATAGACTTTTCTATTATAAAGAAATCGAGATTTAATTTGTCAACTTTTGACGTTTGACATGTCAGTTTGCAAATACCTAAAATGTCAATTTTATGCCCCGTGTATGACGTAACTATTTTATTGGTATTATTTATTTTAGGTTTTATACGGAGAGCATCATATTTTGACTTTGGTAATACGTTGCAGTCTGCCCCTGTGTCGAGTTTAAAGGATACTATGGTTCCATTCACTTTGATAGATTCTCGCCACTCAATTGCATCCACTGAACATCTCAGTGTATCTAACATGAAATCATGTTCGATTTCTGTTTCCTGCATTACTGAATTATCTTCATCTAAAGTATTTATCCATTTTGCTTTGCATACTTTAGCGAAATGGTTACGACGTTTGCACTTTTTGCAAAATTGCCCATATGCGGGACAGTTTCTCGGATCATGGTGATAGCCACAACGCGAACATTGTCTATTTTCCCCTCTGCTTTTAAATTTGTTCATTCTTTCTTGACCATATTCACTTTTATTTTCATATTTCTTGCTTGTTCCCATTACTTCTCTACGTTTCTGTTTGTTAAGTACATCCACTGTTGTGCCTTTTTCCATTTCTTTCATCTGCGATTTGCTTACCTCGTTAGCTCGACAAAAATTTAGTGCTTTTGTCAATGATATTTCCGGTTCTCTTAAGAGTCGTTCTTGTACTGCTTTATCTAATATTCCTAGAACAATTCTATCCCGTAAAAGACTCTCATGCTGATCACCAAATTCACAGTTTGTTGCCAACTTCTTTAAATCAGTTAAATATAAGTCAATAGACTCACCTTCTCTTTGTGCACGACTAAAGAATTTAAACCTGTCAAAGACAGTGTTTTTTCTAGGTTTACAAATAGCATCATATTTTTCTATGACAGTTTCTAAACTTTTTACTGTACCTTCAGCAAAAGTAAAAGTATTATAGATTTCCAATCCTTCTTCTCCAATCAAATTTAAGAATATTGCAATCTTTAAATCCTCTGCCTTATTCTTTTTCTCCGATGCCACCATGAAAACGTCAAATTTTTGTTTCCATTTCTGCCATAATTCTGCTAAATTTCCTGATTTGAAATCAAGAGGTGCTGGTTTATTAAATCCTTCCATTTTGACCACTATGCTGTCACCACAAAGCAACCACTAATAGAGGAGTTTCTTAAATGCACCTGTCAAATAATTGTTAGGGACTGGCCCACCCGTCGGAGGGCGCTAGTGTCGCCACTCGGCAAGGTTGTGAACCAAACTATAATTAATTATGGGTCGGTATGTGAAGAAGTGTTGTTTCAAATTGTGCCGATTTAGTGTAGGAGACACAAGTTTCCCAACGGCATAGAAAAACCTACTAATAGAAGCGTTTTCTGAATGCATCTGTCAAATCAAATAATTGTTAGTGATTGGCCCATCCGCCAGGGGCGCTGGTGTCACCTGTCCGCCTTTTGAAAAGTGCGTAAATAGTAAACTCATACGTCAAACTGACACCGACAAATCATTTAAAATGCGTGAAAAGCATTTTGAACCAAAGCAAATTGTTGCAATTGAGCACGACTATTGTAAGATTGACAATACCTATTAAACAATGTTGCTATTTGAATTACTTAAATATATTTGTTATTCGCAAATATTTTGTTTGAATTTTCCATAATTATTGTAAACTTCAGAACCTATAAAGATTTTGCATATTCCGATTTATGCGGTTCAAAACTTTAAAATCGAGATTCTGATGAAGGCAAATTATGTATATGCAAAATTTGTATTGGTGTTGACGGTATATCCCTGATTAATCCAAATATCGTAGTAATGGCGTATTTAAATTTTGCCGCCTTGCTGGAATAGTTTCTGGCCCACCCGTTGTAGGGCGCTGAAACTTTTATTCAAGCTTACTGTTTGAGAAATCGCTCTATTAGTGGTTGCTTTGTGGCTGTCACCATGTTATGTTTAATACAAGAGTTTTTATTATGTCTTCTTGTATAGTATTCCAACCAAAAATTGGAGAGTTATTTAAAATCTAGTACACCATGAAAAGTGTAAGTCATGTCTAAGTTGGTTTCATACAATCAGTAAATAATATTCTAATGTCAATCAGCTTTCAAGTAATGACAGTTCATTTGCAAATTGTACATGTAACTGTTTTGTTAAAGCATTGTAACATTGTGCATGATTTAAGTAGGCGCTAGTTGAGTTTTTAAAACCGTATAGTAGCATAGAAAATGTTGAAAAACGTATATGTGTTTCAAACTTCCCATTGTCCAAGTGTCACTGAATGACAATCAAACAGTAGTTTTATGAATTAAATTACGAAGTGACTTACTGTTCTCAATGCTGGCCTGATTTTAAATAGCTTTCCAATTTCTGGTTGGAATACTATACACATAAACTTGTTATTTTTATAACTCATCTAACTCTATGGCTTAGAACAGAAAATAAACAGGAAGCCGCATTTGTAAGAAATCCGTGCGACCGCGATGGGTTTTCAAAATGGCGGATGGTTGTTTCCTTTTGGCAGTGACGTATCATATCTAGAGGGTGCATGTGCAGCAAACAATTTCAACAGTTTTGTTAAGTGCACTTTACACTATGTGATTTATGACTACATGTGAGTTTGTGTGACTTCAGTCACTGTCCGTAATTTAAATTGCTTCCTCAGATTGTGTGATTACAAATAATGACCCCATTGTACGTTCCCTTCTATGCCCATGACTATTGTTGTGTACAAGTACGTATGACAAGTGACATGTTCAGAGAAATTATCTCTCTATTTGAAGTGAAAAGTAATATTAATACTTACTGATGGAATATAATGCCCAAAGTCCTGGTATTTGGGGTCTGAGAACAGCCAAAATTAGTCTCAAACTAACTAAAACCCACAACTGTCAAACCGGTATCACACCTCATTAGTCATACATGGGTTTTCAAAATGGCAGTTTCCGTCGCCTAGATGTTACAGCCAAGTTAAATGAAATGCGCCTTCCTGTCTATTTTCTGTTCTAAGCTCTATGGTAACATGAACAACTTACTGGATCTATATGTTACACTTTAAATTTTAAAAAATATTTGACAGTTTCTTGAAGAAACTTAAAAATGTAGCGAAAACTGCAATTTTATGGAACTTTATCGTCCTTTGGGCAACTCAAGACGTGCTCCAATATTTTTCATATTTTTTTAATCTTATCTACACCAAGAGACGACTTTTTCGCGCTATTACAAATTAAAAACAAAACTTGTTTTTTTCGTTCCACCCTAATATACAGGGTTGCTCAATTTCAATGCTCACGATTGGGATTTCGGAATTGGGGCAAAGTTGCAGATTCTAATGCTGAATGATATTCAAAAAATAAATTGAACCTACCCGCCTTAGTTTTTAAGTTATGTGGAAAAACTAAAATTTTGGTTTCCCCTTTTTACTTTCTCGCATACGGTAGTATAGAGAAAGTATTGTAATCGTCAAAAAAATCGACTTCGAGATTTTGACGAATCTTGACGTTTTAGACCTCCTAGAGTCCGAAAAAACCAGTTTTCGAATTATGTCTGTGTGTGTGTATGTGTGCGTGTGTGTGTGTGTGTGTGAACACGATAACTTAAAAACGAAATAAGCTTTGAAATTATGTACATAGTCATTATTCAAAATTTGTAGATTCCTGTCAAATTTTGAGCGAAATCGGTTAACTGGAAGTGGCACTTCACCTAAACAGGTAGCGGTATCCATTCAAGTAAAATACCAGTTTGCTTCGAGATATTTGAACAAAATTTTGTACATACATTTATTATGTAGAAAAACTACCAGATATTACATTTCAGCATGATCGGTTAACCGGAAGTGGCATTTTACCTAAACAGGTAGCGGTATCCATTCAAGTAAAGTACCAGTTTGCTTCAAGCTATTTGCACGAAATTTTGCACATACATTTATTATTGAGAAAAACTCCCAGATATAAAATTTTAGTATGATAGGTTAACCTAAAGCGGCACTTTACCTAAACAGGTAGTGGTTACCTGAAAATGTAATTTTATCGCTGTATGTATATACATTGCAATAAACTTTTCAAATTTGCTAGAAAACAAGGCGAATGCGAGAAAGTCTAGGGGAGCACACTCCCGATTTTTTTGTTATACATTGATTATTAGGCATTATTAGGATACTTTTTAGAGAGGACTTAAAATCAGATCTTGTATTTTCATTTATTTTCACAATTTTTGAGATATTGGTCCTAACTTTCTTATTTTCAATGCACATCAAGGATGCCCATCGGCCTATGGCGTCATTACGAAGATCTTTATATTTTCACTGATATGAGGTTTGCTACACTTATTTTCATAAATAACCGAAATATGTGACATTTGTTTTCCGATAAATGATCACCACCTACTATAAAGAAAAACCTCTTTTTCACACATCTCAGTTATTTATGAAAATAAGTTAGTATAACACAAGAGGAAAATAAAGCTCTTCTTAACGGTGTCATAGCCAACTTTGATGTACATTTAAAATAAGAAAGTTATCATCAATATCTCGAAAATTATGACAACCAGTAAAAATCTACAATCAAGATTTTAACTCCCCTTTGAAAAGTGCCCTATAAAACAAAAAATCAAAATTTGTGTTTTATGAATATAACAACTAAGACGGTGATATGCAATTTCATTTTTTAATATTATGCAGCATTAAAATCTGCAACTTTGTCCCAATTTAGCCGACTTTGTATCTCTTACTGTTTCCGAAACCCCAATGGTAAGCATCAAAATTGAATAACCCTATGTAGACTTATCAACAGGTGTTGCGGACAGACCTATGGCACAGAAATATAAAAAGAAAACAAGAATCAGTTGATCAAATCAACAAAAAACTAACAAACGCCTTAATAAATGCAGGAATTAAAACAGCAAAATCTCAGAATAACAAACAGAAAACAAAACTCGAGAAAACTTATACAACAAAGAGCTGAACTGGTAAAAAATTGAAAAAGATAAAGGGTAGAATATACAGAAATAAACAAGTTAATAAAAAGAAAAACCAAAGAAGACGTCTACATACAATAGTTCTTTTATGCTCTAGTTAGTAGACATAAATTTGCTATATTCCCGCTGTGCTTTGAGTTGGACTGATTGTGTTGACATGCATTTATGTCATTGCAACTGGTTTTTAATTTGCTTTGCTTTTATTGTTAATCGTATATGTTATAAATTAATTTTATACAATGATACATTTTTTTTTTTTAGTTAATTACTTATTATTTTGTTTTTTATTACGCTAGCTCCGGTAAAACAAATAAATCTTATAAATCTTAAACTCAGGTTGGATTCAATTTGTTTTTTACTTATTTTTACAATAAAGTATTGGATTCACCCCAAAAATTCGAAATTGAGTTTTCAACAGATCTTCACGTTTTCGAGTCTCCTGAAACAAAAAAACATGTTTATGTTCATTGGTCTGTCTGTCTGTGTGTCTGTGAACAGAATATCTCAAAATCTAATAAGTCTTGTGTACTATGTGGATGCGACAGCAATTTTTTGAAGAAAATCGCGTAACCGGAAGTAGGTGTTTGCTATTGTGATTTTTCAGATTTTTTTCGATTTTTTCAAAAACGGCTCAAACGATTTTTTTCAAACTTTACATTATTATTACATTTTTAATGTGTAGTGATGTGAGATACGTGATTTTCCAGTTGAATACTTCTAAAATGGGTTTTTTTGTTTTTTTTTCTATTCTTTTTATTAACGCCTATTTTAAATAGAACACCCGGTAGGCTATATTATTACATTTTTGGAGTCAACTTAAAATTTTAGAGAAAATTTGTCTCTTGAACTAACGCTGTATTTTGTACCGTTTTTGTAGAATTTGCAATTTTTGAAAATTTTTAACAAATTCTGAAAAATTAAACATTAAATTTTTGGCTAATTATAAGATCACCGTAAAAGGAAGTTGTGTAAGTGTATCACACCATATTTTTATATAATCAATTATATGAATCTTACTTCATATTACTGTTCTGAGTGTTATTTATTTTTTAAACTGATTGGGTCTGATTGTCATTTGATCAAATAAGAATCATATCAATTAACTATCAAAGTTAACCTTAAACTCGAAAATGTAAGCCAATTTAATGTTTGCACAGATTATATTACTCCCAATAATCTTTAAATGGTAAGTGCTTCTTATAAACATTTTACATGCTCACTTTTTTAACCTCTTAATTTTTTAGTTACCTACATGTACCTGTTTCAAACTCCACTTCGATACTTTACCTCGATGTGTGGATCCTGTTCAGGTACAAGCAACCTGCCCATACTGCACCACTTTGACGGTCAGGTTAGTAAGAAGCTTATCTCAACTATCCATAACTGCAGCTGTATCTAATTGCCTTAGTTTGTAGTTCCAACAATGTCTCTGGCTCTGCCACTGACTGTATTACAGAAACGGGCTCACTTGCAGCCCTGGCAAAAGCTCCAATCAGCGATCAAATAGCCAAGATGTCCTACACCGGAATACAGGATACCAGTTGTCTTTAACAGCAAGTAATGACTATTCCGCAGTCAAGCTCAAAATAAATGTCAGTTGTAGATGTAACCGAAGATTCCAATACTGCTACCATGCGTCCATTGGCTTTTTTCAATACCATAACATTAAATTAATTAGCCAGTACTCACTTCAAGAATCTCAATATTATTATTTGTTCACTTTTTGTTGTTTTGAATTGTATAATTTTATATCACAACTAACTATTGGTACCCTTTTTAACGTTTTAAGTAAGTAGAATAAGATTTATATGGGTTTTATTTAATTTTGTAAGAATTACAAAATGTATACTTTCTCATTCTTAAAATTAAAAAAATTAGTTGTTGATTTTCTTAATAGTGTCACCATAGTAATTTCTGTTCAATTTTTTTTATCTAACACGCCTGGATTCCAACATTATAAATTAATTAAATTATTTTACATTTTATATGACTTTTTAAATATTATATTAGCTTAGCTCTTTCAGGTTTACCCAAACTATCTTGTAGTTTACTTTAATTATTATTTAACATCAATTATAAAATGTAATCTGGTAAAACCAAATAACACCTTTATTAAATCAAATATCAAATATCGTTCATATTTGGAACCTTTTTCTAAAAATATTAATTGCTTAACCGGATTCAAATTAAATATGTATTTTATTATAGTTATTAACGACATAAGGCCGTTAGTAAGCATCTAACAAAGGAGGATAAATTTGTGGCCGTGGCCGTCAGGCCGAGGCTACTGAATTTTAGCGCAATTTAAATAAAAAAGTTAAATAGTATTAGTAACGGTTGTTAGGAAACTCGTCTTATTAGAGTCACCTATGAACAAAAATTAACTTTTGGCAATACTGAAATGTATTGTTGGTGACACTGCAAGTCTATGTCAAATTCGATGTTAGTAGGTTAGGTTTTACATCATTTTTGACACAGACTGAGGCAAAACCTAACCTGCTAACCTCGAATTTGACATGGACTTACAGTGTCACCAACTATACATTTCGTATTAATAATGGTGAGGCACTAACACCCCATGAAGGAGCTTGGCCTGCAAGCATTGCCCATGTTAAAATATTACTGTTCTGTTATTTCTTAACGACCTAGGCTGTTAAATGTATAACAGCCATGGCTGTTATGGGGAACTTTTCAGTCAGGTTGACAGTTCTGTTATTGACAAATAACAAGTAGGTGCCATGAAAAATAACTTTTCATCAGTTATCCTGTTCTATTTACATTAAAATTCACTCTTTATAAATTATTATGTTTTAATCTTTAGGGACGATATCATTACATAATTATTAATCTTGAGGTACGATATTATAAAATAATTATTAACTTTGAAGTACGATATTATAACAATACATAATTAACATCTTACACAGAGAACTATAGAAAAAACAAAAGTCTAGAAGTACTAAAAAGAAAAATAAATAAGCACAAAATTCAAATGAGCGAAATCCAAAGAGAAAATGCAAGAATAACACAAAATAGAAGCGAAATAATCGACACAACAGAAAGATATTATCAGAAATTGAACAACTCAAAAGTAAAACAGAAAACACAACACAAACAAAAACAGCAACAAAAACAATACAAAATGTGGGATCAGAAGATATCCCAGATATTGAAATAGATAAAATAAGAAATGCTATAGGAGAATTAAATAACAATAGCGCGCCTGAGGAAGATGGAATAATTCCTGAACTGCTAAAGCTACAAAACGCAACATTACTTAAAAAACTGAAAATATTTTTCAATAAGTGCCTTGAAGCCAAGATAATATAAATAGAAAACAATTGGGCACCAGAAGAAGATGGGATAATTCTTGGACTGCTAAAACTAAGAGACGAATCATTACTTAAGAAACTATTAGTATTTACGTTAGTATTTAAAAGTTTTTGTTATATTAGAAAAATTATGTATGCCATTAAGGCGAAGCTCTCATTTCCCACAAAAATTTAGTATGAACATGGGGGCTTATATCCATTTGAATGACTACTGAAAATTACGAAGATTTTCTAGAGAATCCGATGCCGATATTACTGGAAGATGTCCCGTTAAGTATTTTATCGGTTGCAGGATATTAATCCCTTGTTTACATATACAAAAGTAGGCTGGTAACTACATCATAACTGATCTGTACGGTAATAGTCCATTACCGTACATGGCAACCATAACCATACAGCAACCGATAAACTATTGAACAAATCACGGATGTTATGAATCATAACAGCCTCAGATGTTTTAAAATCCTCGCTCTGCGAGCTCGGATTTCAATACAACATCTGCGGCAGTTATGATACTCATAACATTCCTAGATATGATAATAGGTATTAAACATGAAATGTGATACGAGCACGATGGGGCACCCGCTCATGCAAGTTTACGAGTAAAAATTTGGTTTAACACATTCTCCAGGCGAAGCCGGTCATCTAGGCGCCGCCATTTCGGCGCCGCCACTTCGGCGCCACTATCTCGGCGCGGGGCCAGCTCGGCGCCGGGACAACTCAGCGCGGAGCCATCTCGGCGCCAGCCAACTTGGCGCAAGGCCATCTCGGCGCCGAATTCAAATTCGAAAACTTCAGTGTGCACTACGTAAGAAAATTATTATAAACAAATAATAAATAAAGTGATCGCCAAAAAGCTGGCATCAAATGAAAAAAAAATATTTAAAATTTCTTGGTAAATCAAACACTGATGACCAGAGGTGGTTGCAAAGTAATTACAAATGGGCCAAACGTAAGTTGTCACGTGACTTCCGTTATCAGTAAAATTTTACAATTTTTTAAAAATAATTACGAAACATACATTTACTAGTCAAGATAGAGACACATTTTACGAAAAAAAAGGCCTTGA
The DNA here is from genome assembly GCA_940337035.1 of Agriotes lineatus. Lineage (NCBI taxonomy): Eukaryota > Metazoa > Arthropoda > Insecta > Coleoptera > Elateridae > Agriotes > Agriotes lineatus. Next base: position 134,773,499 of record OW679199.1, read on the forward strand.
GACTGTTCAGTTGCTAAAACTAACACACAATAAAAATCTCATTGAAATCTTGCTTAATTTCCGAAAAATAGTACTTTTTGGATTTACACAATTTCGAAAAACGCCATTTTCTAACTAAGTAAAGTGCCTTTTATGTGACAAATATTTCTTTAATGTTCATTTCCCAAATTAATAATTTTATTGTTAACAAAGTTTTTTTATCAGCAAACGTCACAAAAGTGACAACTTATTTGTCTTTATTGACAAGGTAAAAGTGTCACTTTATCTGCCTAAGCAGATAAATTAGCAACTTTTGCGTACTTTATCTGCCGAAGCACACAAAATCGTTGCTCTCTTTCTTTCTTTCTGTGTTGGTTCGCTATCTCCTCCGAAGATACTGGACCGATTAAATTGTATGATGGCTTAAAATTTAGGTAATTTTTAGACCTAGATCGTAGGCCGGTTTTTATTTTCAAAAAGAGTACGAAAAAGTTTTAATTTAAATAAACCTTTAAGCAGCGGATCGGAGCATCTGTCGCCGTGGGTTATGGTGTGACAGCTGCTGTGGCCGTGTGCTATTAGCTCGGGTAATTCAGTATGTTCATATATCATTACAGTAGAGCGTTATTTGAACAACAGAGGTTGGCGCAGGGGTACAGTGCTCGCCCGTCACGCGAGTGGCCTGGGTTCGATTCCCGGCCGATGAATCCTTTTTTTTAAATTTATATTAATGAAATTTACCTGAATACGTTTGCGGATAAAATAGTATATGTTATTCGGAGTAAAAGTGACTTTATGTGGCTTAGCTGAATTATTTGCCTCACTAACGTTCGGCTAAATAAACTTCAGCTTCGCCACATAAAGTATCACTTTTACTCCTAATAACATAATCTACTATTATTATGAAATAAAAAACGTTGTTAAAAATATTTGTTTTTCCATAGCAGTCTTTGTTGAAAGTAAAATTATTTGACATGGGACCTAAACAAAAGAAAATGTGGGAGATCAAAGTTGGCCGAGGATTTTGAAATTTGGCATAGGAGCCTAGATGTTGATTCTAAACAATTCTCTTACTAACTTTTTGCCGTATTTGCCACATAAAAGGCACGCTACTCTACAATAAAATGGGTTTTTTGAAAATTTCCAAGACATACTGGATTTTTGAAAACTGAAATACTGTTAGAAATTCGCCTTTAACCAAGCAGGGCTAAACCCCAAAAAATGTGTAAATCCAAAAAGTACAATTTTTTGGGAATTAAGCAAGATTTCCGTACGATTTTTTATGGTGTGTTAGTTTTAGCTAACTCAACAATCTCAAGGCCAGAAAACAACTTTTTTTCGTAAATTTTGTCCCTAGCTTGGCTAGTAAATGCATGTTTCGTAATTATTTTAAAAAAATGTAAAATTTTACAGATAACGAAAGTCACGTGACAACTTTTGTTTGGCCAATTTGTAATCACTTTGCAACCAACCACCTGTGGTCGTCAGTGTTTGATTTTTCAAGAAATTCTAAATAATTTTTTTATTTGATGCCAGCTTTTTGGCGATCACTTTATTTATTATTTGTTTATAATAATTTTCTTACGTAGTGCACACTGTAGTTTGCGAATTTGAATTCGGCGCCGTGATGGCCTTGCGCCGAGTTGGCTGGCGTCGAGATGGCCACGCCAAGTTGTCCCGGCGCCGAGCTGGCCCCGCACCGAGATCGCAGCGCCGAAGTGGCGGCGCCGAGATGGCGGCTCCGAGATGTCCTAGACCCTTCTCCAGGGAGATAGACTGGAAGAGGTGGTCCAGTGGCATGGCCACCGCGATCGCCAGATCTAACACTCAAAGTCTTTTACCTCTCGGGTCACATGGAACAGTTTGTTTATGCTACGAAAGTACACACTTTGAATGAATTACGTCTTAGAAGACAATAGGCCACATATACTATAACCTACCAATTATTTAAGAACCCAACAATAACTTTTACGACGCACAGCCTTGTGCATCGATCGCAATGGGGACACTTTCGAATATTTTCTGTGAATCATAATATTTGTAGTAAAATATTAAAAAGTCTATTTGGTAAATTCACGTTTATGATTTATCACAAATTATAAAATCAAGAATAACTCGTTAACGGTTGAATTTAGGATATATAGGGTGTAGAAAATTGACTGGCATGTTCCTTGGCTCATTCTAAGATAAAACGTGATAATTAATTATAGATTTGGTGCGACGCCAAGAATAATTTGTTGTGTTTGTAAACCATCTTTCAATTCAGTAGTAGCGTGCGTATGAGTCCCCTTTGAGAGACGCCCCTGACTTTTTCAGTTTTGGCAAGGTTTTTGAATTCCTTGATTAAAACTCTAAAAATGCATCTTGCTTATTTTTGCTAAAATGTGGTGCTTTTTGTAAAAATTAGAAAAATGAAACCAATGCTGCCATTTTTGTTTGTTTATTGGAACAGCAATACATTCAAATTAAGAGAAAATAAAGTTATGAGGAAACAAGTAAATAAACAAAACTGTTGGAAATGAAGTGTACCTGTATAAAATATTATACAGGTACACTAGAAATTACTACCTTCCGACGGCATGATTCACAGCTCAGCTCTTCGTTTCATTAAGTTACGTGCACCCGCAAATTCATAATCTTTCCAAAAAACAAAAAACCCAAGAGGCATTTTTTAGAGTTGTAATCAAGGTATTCAAAAACCTTAACAAAACTGAAAAAAGTTAGTGGCGCCCACGTGGCGTGTCCTTTTTCTTATCCAATTCAGCAAAGGAAACTCGTACACATGCCACTGGCGAATTGAAAAATGGTTGACTGACACAAAAATTTATTCTTGGTGCCGCATGTACACAAACCAAATTTGTAATTATATTCCTATTCGTTTTCAAAAATTTACAAAATTTACAAAATTTACGATTTTTTCTCTCAATTTCAACACCCTGTATCTCGAAAACGAATTGCGTTAAAAAAGAGAATATGTCATTTTTAAAATAGACCTGTTGGCAACTGGCAACCGTCCAATACTTTACCAATCTTCTATTCTTAGAAAATGTGGTCGTTTATTGAAGCGGTTTTACGGTACATAGGTACGTATTATCTGTAATCTCTTTCACGTTCCGATGTAAAGGACAGTGCTTTGTACGCTAGGTGGTGCAGTGCTCAACTCGCTCCGGTTTCGGGTTACAAAGTTGGACAACGCCTTTTTTGGCTTGCGTGCAACCATTGTGTTAGGTGTGTGTGCTGGTAATGTGTTGACCTTGTTACTCTATCTCTTAGATCTGTGGTTCCGAGTAGAGCACAGTTAATTTGGTGCACAACTGTGAATGGTCTCCGAACTCGATACCGATCACCGTTGGCTGCGGACAAATTCCGCCCACCCTGGGATTAGAACCGAGGACTTGCTTAATTCTTCTTAGGAATGAACTGATTACTTCAATTACCTACTTTTCACAATTTCAAAATTACTAATTTATATCCCCCCTTCAAAATTAAAGTATTCTTCTCTCCTTTGTACAGCGTTTTCGATTCCACTACGGATATACGCCTCCTCCAAACGTTTCCACATCTCCCTGTTCAGTGCTGTCGTCATCCATCTCCTGTTTGCTATTCTTCTTATGTCGTCATACCATCGTGTCGTAGGTCGGCCTTGACTCCTTTTCTGATTCCATGGCTTCCATTCTGTTGTTTTTCGGGCCCATCTATTCTCATTCATTCGGGCCATGTGTCTTGCCCCTCTTCATTTTGCTTGCAGGATAGTTATGCATATGTCCTAGAACATGCATACTTGTAAGAAATAACCTAGACTGTTTACCACTAATGGAATTCTGTTCTAGAGACATAACCACAACTAAAATAAAATGGAATAATGATGAAGGTTGTGACCAAGCCATTATAAGCTCCGTTTACCTTCCATCCGATTCCAGGGACCCACCGCCTAGCGAGGAACTAGAGAACCTAGTATCATCTGCCTCCCAAGACGATCTAGACCTCATCCTAGGCTGCGACGCAAATTCACACCACACCATTTGGGGCAGCACCAACTGTAACATAAGAGGTGAGTCACTTTTAGAATTTATCTTAACTAACAATCTAGTAGTAGTCAATAAAGGTAACACTCCAACCTTTTATAACACTAATAGACATGAAGTTATAGATATTACCATAACCACTATGAGAATTAGTCAATCAGTGAATAAATGGCAAGTTTCAGACGAACCATCACTATCTGACCATAATTATATAACCTTTGAACTGTCTCAACGGGAAGTAAGCCAAAGAGTTTACTACAACCCAAGAAAGACAGACTGGGACCTATATAAACAAAAACTACAAGAGAAGATAGAACACCTAAAGTTCAGATCTCCCAATAAAGTAGTTTTAGACTCAAATGCTGACCGGTTAAAAGAGGCCATGATTGACTCCTTTCAGAGTAGCTGCCCTCTAATAGACCCAAGTCAGCAAAGAGCAAAAAAACACACAAATTGGTGGAATAAAGACCTAGAAAAGACCAGACAAGAAGTCAGACGCCTGTTTAACAGGTCTAAAGCCACAAATAACTGGGAGAACTATCACAAGGCTCTCACAGACTATGGCAAAAAGATCAAGGCAGCTAAGATAGCAGCCTGGAAAAAGTTTTGCCAAGAGGTGGAGACCACGCGATCCACAGCTAGACTCCACAAAATCATCTCAAAGCAAGCCATGAACCCAGTAGGCACTCTTAAAAAAGAAAGCGGAGAATACACTACAACGGAAGAGGAGACTTTATCTCTTTTGATAAAAACTCACCTACCCGGAGCAGTGGAACAACCTACTCTGGCTGAACCCATTCATACCCCTAGAAGGGAAGACTGGGAAACAGCTAAGAGAATACTCAGCAAAGAAAGGATTAGATGGGCAACTAGTCTCTTCAGTCCTTTAAAATCTGCTGGAAACGACGGCATACAACCCGTAATGCTGCAGAAAGGGATAGATATACTGCTGAACCCACTCAAAGACATGTTCCAAGCAAGTCTTGCCTTAGGCTACATTCCCCAAGCCTGGAGAGTGACTAAAGTAGTATTTATCCCTAAGCCTGGTAAGAGCAGCTATGTAGAAGCTAAATCTTACAGACCTATCAGCCTAACGTCATTCCTCCTTAAAACGTTGGAAAGATTAGTAGACAGATACTGGAGGGAGGAAGCCCTAACTTCACTCCCGATTCACAAATATCAACATGCTTACCAAACAGGGAAGTCATGTGAAACCGCCCTACACCAACTAGTGGGGAAAATTGAGAGAACCTTGGAGTACAAGGAGTACGCAGTCGGAGCATTTCTAGACATAGAAGGTGCCTTCGACAACACCTCCTACCACTCTATTGAAAGAGCAATGACAAACCATCAGATCGATAACACCACGATAAGATGGACTATGGCAATGCTCAACACTAGAGTTGTAAAAGTCAAGTTATTTGACAAGGAAAAGACAGTGCAGGCGACAAGGGGATGTCCACAGGGAGGAGTTCTTTCTCCACTCCTGTGGTGCCTCACAGTTGATGAACTGCTAATCCAACTCAATAACAAAGGCTACTACACTCAAGGATACGCTGATGACATTGTCATACTGATTCAAGGTAAATACCAAAGAACCGTAGACAATGTAATGAAATCAGCACTAAAGATAACCGAAGAGTGGTGTCTAGAGAATAATCTTAGAATTAATCCCAGCAAAGCTACTCTCGTCGCTTTCACTCGTAGAAAGAACATCACAAACAGAATGAACATAAAACTGTTTGAGACAAATGTCAACTGGGAGAACGAGGTTAAGTACTTAGGTCTAACCATCGATTCCAAACTAACTTGGAACTCCCACTTAGACAAAACAATCACCAGGTGCATACAAACATTAGTTATTGGAAAAAGAGCCATAGGTAGTACGTGGGGGCTCAAACCGGAACTGACCCTCTGGCTGTACAAAACCATGGTTCGACCAATAATTTCATATGGAATAATCGCCTGGTGGCCCAAAATAAAACAAGCAACTGCGATCCACAAAATCAGCAGAATACAATATCTAGCTAATCGGTGCATCACTGGAGCCTTTAAAGGCACCTCAGGACAAGCACTGAATGCTATTTTAAATCTGCCACCTCTGCACATCTTCTTGGAAGGTGAAGCCAGAATGGCAGCCTACAGATTACAAAGTACTGGTCACTGGATGATCACAGATAATAATCTAGGACATGGCAAGATCATGTCACACAGCAACAACCCAATATTAGAAATGGGTTCTGATCTTATAATCAAAGCCTATGACTTTGAAAAGAACTTTACTGTACACACAAGTTGGAATCCGGACCAACTACCAACTCCAACAAATAAGAACATCATTTTTTACACTGATGGATCTAAGTTTGAAGGGGGTACAGGTTCCGGTGTGTACAGTACCAATCCTAGAACCAACGAAAAAGTTAGTCTAGGAAAATTTTGTAACATCTTTCAGGCTGAAGTACAAGCTATTAACGTATGCGTAAACATCAGCATAGAAAAGAAGCTGCTCAATCGAGACATACACATTCTCTCAGACAGTCAGGCAGCACTGAAAGCGCTAAACGCTTTCAGTACTTCATCGAGACTGGTCAAGGAATGCAAATCCAAACTTCAAACCTTAAGCCAGGGAAATACAGTAAAATTATGCTGGATCCCAGGTCACCAAGGTATTGAAGGAAACGAAAAGGCAGACAAGCTCGCAAAAGAAGCAGCCCGTAATGCAATGACCGGTCCAGAACCTGGTCTAAGCATTCAGAAAAACCAAGCCCGCTCAGCCATTAATGAATGGGTCAATACCGCACACCAACTAAGGTGGAGAAACTACAATCAAGCAACACACTGCAAAAGATTGCTAAAAACTCCGAATCCACATACCACCAAAACCCTGTTGAGACTGAACAGAACTCGAATCAAGCAAGTAGTCAGTCTACTAACAGGCACTGGAGCATTCAGAGAATTTATGCACAGGATCAATATCTATAGAGATGAACCTGTTTGCAGACTATGCCAAGAGGATGATGAAACAGCCTATCATATCCTCTTTGAATGCCCAGCATTAGAGCGTAAAAGACACCAACTTGATTGGAGCCTTAACTCTATTGACAACCGCAAGCTAGTAGGGGACATTGCAAGTCTAGTAAAAGATACGGATGTCGGACTGCTAACTTGAAAACTCCCGACAGTACAAAAAGCCCAAAGGGCTGACGTGCGCATGCCAGCAAAAGGCAGTCGTGAAACCTAATCTAATCTAATCTATGCATATGTCATCCATCTTCGTTTTCCGTCTTATCCATTCTGTTACTTTCTTATGTTTTCTTGTTATGTTTAATATATATAATAATGGTGAGGCACTAACACCCCATAAAGGAGCTTGGCTTGCAAAGCGGAAGGTCAGAGCTTCCGTATCCTCGCTCTCACACCCGGCTGTCGCTTGTCAAATTCATGACACGTGGTGATGTGTTGAGCATCACGCATTAGACAACCGCATTATTACCCCTTATTCTTTCGAACGCAGGTCCCCAATTATTTAAAGCGACTGGGTAGGCCGCCCGCCAGGCATCGATCTGGGATTTGAACTCCAGACTTTCGCGCCGTAGTCCAATGCTCTAACCACCGAGCCTCGCTGGCGCTATGTTTAATATAGCTCGTTCCATATGTCTTTGGATGATCTGCATCTTATGTACAGTTTTATCTGTTAGTGCCCATGTTTCTGTTGTGTATGTTAATACAGGAATGACACATTGATTTAGGACTCCAGTTTTCATTTTTGTTGTAAACCTTCGGTTTCTATTTTTCAGTATATGACTCATTTCCCAAATGCGCTACTTGCCCTTTTAATTCGTATATTCAGATCTGCTCCCCTTTATCGATTAGTATGGTTTGCCCAAGTATGTAAGTATATTGGCCTACTGCTTCTAGTTGTAGTCCATTTGTTGTTGTCATGTTAATGTGTCCATGATCTGTTTTTTGTCTATGCATTGTTTTTGTCTTCTTCATGTTGATAGTCAAGCCTGCTTCTTCAGATTTTGTTCTTAGTTCTCCTAGCATTGTTTGTAGGTCATCGGCATTAGCAGATATCAGTATTACGTCATCTGCATACTCCATACTCTTCCTATCGTAGCTCCTTAACGGTATGCTCCACCGCTAAGGTGAACAATTTTGGCGATATTGTATCCCCTTGTCTTATACCTCTGCCAACTTTTATTTTCTTTTAGTCTATTCGACCGTCTTTAAGCAAGTTGATTATTGCCCATGTTTTCAAAGAGTCGAAGGCCTTGTTGTAATCAAACGCTAAGTGTAGGTCTATATTATATTCAGTTGTTTTCTATTATATTTCGTAGTGTCTGTATGTGATCTAGTGTGCTAAAACTTTTCGTGAATCCTGCTTGCTCCGCCGTCTGGTATAGGTCGAATTCGTCAGCCTGTTCGTCATAATTAATGTTCGAGTTTATTGAGTTGATTTAGCAAACTAATTGGTCTGTAATTTTTCAAGTTTGATTTATCCCCCTTATTATGCAGTAATATGATCACTACATTATTCCATTCTTTCCGTATACCCTTGGCTTCAAGGCACTTATTGAATTTTTTTTTTTAATTCGGGTTTTCTCTTGCCCATTTATTGAAATTATGAAAATTAGTAATTTCATCTCTTGTAAAGTAGGAAGCCTAGTCAGTTCACAACATATTAGACAGAGTATCTTCATGCGTCTGAATTCAATTACAAAATTTTAACAATCGTTTGCATCAGAGCCAGAGCTTGAACTCTTTGATAATGGTATGGATGAAAACACTCCCTTTTTATTTTTCTACAAATTTAAAGAGTGCCAAAACACTGGTTTATCTATACCATAAAATCGGTGGCCTCTTTTTTTGTATGTATCTTTGTTCGCTATCTTCTCCGAAGATACTGGACCGATTAAATTGTATGATAGCCTAAAATTTTACAAATTTTTAGACTTAAATCGTAGGCCGGTTTTTATTTAAAAAAAGTACGAAAAAGTAAAATTAAATTAAATTACGATCGGTTGAAACAGCTGATGTGGTACGTTCACAATGAACTCTTCAGCGCTGATTTCGACGTCAAATTTAAAAGAACAATAAAATTGTATAATTTAAATGTTTATCTATTAACATTTTTGTATGTATAATTGGTAAGGTTGTATGTGTTTTTGATTGTGACATGTAGCACCCTCTCCTACCGAAGCGTAGCTCGGGTGATTCACTAGTAGGAAAATAATGGTGTACTTATTTCTGCACAATAAAACTGATTTCTGGATATTCCAATACACATAGAAGTTCTCCGTTCACCTAATGTCGTATATTCTAATAAATTAAAAAGTTGCTCCTTACTGTTTATGGGTATACGAACCGTACCTTGGCCAGCCGCATGTATTGGTTGGAATGACTCGTCTGCTCTTAACATCAATATAAATTAGTGAAAACTTTACGTGTAGGTACTCTTCTGTTAGGATAACTTCTTCTGTACTCTTTTGCGCCGCTAAAGCATTGCCATAACACTAACCATACACATACACAATATCAGCGTATTCCTCGGAAAATAATCTCGGTATTGTAATTAGGGATGTTAGCAAACTTTTTAATACAACAATTTAACTATTTAACTTTTTTTATAATTTGACAGTTAAGACCGAAAACAATATAATTATTTGTCAACTACCGGGTGACCATAAATGATTCTGATTTTGTTTTCTTAGGTTGGCACTGTTTATGTTGGTGGTACTGTAAGTCTATGTAAAATTCGAGCTTATCAGGTTAGGTTTTGAGTCAGTTTTGATACAGACTGACGCAAAACCTAATCTGCTAACCTCGAATTTGACATAGACTTACGATACCACCAACATAAACAGTGCCAACCTAAGACAAAAAATCATTTATGGTCACCCGGTATAACGTACAATTAATATGGGAAACAAATAGCATTCATGGCCTAGCCTACGCGATGTTGGCTCGAAAAACTATAAATCAAGAATAACTGGTTAACGGTTGAGATTAAGATATATCTAGACTTTTTGATATGTTTTTCGGACTTTCGGAAATATATAAATTCAATTTAAATTTCACCAATATGTGAAGTTATAAACTAATTAACTATCACATTTTAAAAAGCTGTACTTGGATGAAATTAAGAGTTCCAACATTAGGCCTGGCGCCAATTCTGAAAAAATATAAGAAATTCATAAATAATTGTGGCTACTTGTTTTCATATTATGGTTTTTTCGGATGCCATTAAGAAATTGTGAAGTTTTCCCCCTCGAACTAGGTCCCCTCCGGGACAGAGGAAAAGGCAAAAATCTTTCTCGGCTTCTTTTTAACTTTATGGCAAAAATAAATTGTTATATACAAAATTTAAGACAATGACATTTTGAACAAAAAAAAGTTTTATACATATTTGTCATCAGATTTATATTTCACCAAATAATGGCCTTCGAAGTTGAGCTAGTTGCGCGACATCCAAATTTTCGTTTGTAAAATTCTAAAATTATAAAACTTGTAATTGTAAATAGAAAATATAAGTTTTAAAACGTGTTTTACCCGTTTCTTAATAAGAGTGTATTAAAATTAATAAAGTATTACCAATATTGGCTGGTCTTTTTCTCTCAAATTATATTTTTATTATTAACATTTTTACTTCCTTTTACAACGAAGGGAAGTATTGGATTCACCCCAAAAATTCGAAATTGAGTTTTCAACAGATCTTCACGTTTTAGAGTCCCCTGAACCCAAAAAAACATGTTTTTGTTCATTGGTCTTGTACCGAAGGGTGACGAAGGGCGGCCCTTACCTGTTGGCGAAAGATGTATTTGGTATTTTGCCAGATGGTAAATATCGGCCTAGGTTGGTTGACTAGTCGAGAGGGTCGGGGTTAGTGATAGTGATGGGAAGTTTCGATACTTTTGCGGACTCGTTCATTCCAATCCCATTCCGCAAGTGGAACGAGTCCGCCGGATTCGTTCCTCGGAACGAAATCGAAATTGAACATGCATTTCAGACACCCGCGGTTCTCGGTCATTCGGAACTCGGAACGAACAACTCGTGTATCTTTGTTTTGGCAGGAGTCACGCAGTCGGTAATTCGATATGTATTTAAGTTTCAAACTTCAATTGGGCACATACAAAGACGCCAAAAGCAATCAATCACTGATAACTGATAAAGAAGCATGCAACTCCGACCGTGTCGAAGCTCTAAAACGAACACCATTATCATTTGCTGTTCCCCGTCGCCCATCATCCCTCACAAAACATTGCACTGTATTGAATTAAATAACACAACGCCAAAGGAATGAATGTCTGCGAGAATTGATTCCGTCGCGATCTTTTCGATCCTCGGAACGAATCCGGACTTGGATTCGATCTAAATCAATCCTGACCCGAATTCGTTCCTTTGGTCCGAGTCTAACCGGAACGACACATCACTAGTCGGGGTTCCAGCGGAGCTGGAAAAGAAACTAAGGAAGAGGGCGCCAGGTCCTCGACGTAGATAAATCCTTGGGTCGGACCTTCCCAAGGTCAGAGATATACCAAGCAAATCAAAATAACAGCAGAACCAATAACTAGTAACAATATTTATTCAGAATTTGGTTATATAGTGCAATAACGACAAACTCATACAAGACACTTACATATAAAACAAATCAACCAACAAACAATATAAATATTTCACAGCCAATACATATCACAAATAAATATCATAAGTTGACCTATAAAACAACGAATAGTGCTACGTAATCACCTAGATAGTGCTGAAATCACAAACCAAATGAATAAATGCAGAAGCAAATCCAGTCATAAATACAGCGGCGGTCATCGTGAAGCGGCGATCAACACAACACGTGGCATGATAAAATTAACCTATGATCAAAATCAAAAGCTCTAAATACTCAAATATACTCCGTTAAGCGGAGTGCAAACCAAAGGGGTGCGAATAGCGCAAGTACGAAGTAAGGCCAACGTTCAAACCCCAAGAGTTGGCTTAATAAATTGACATTACTGCAAACAAAATTTAGGCCAGGCGGTACCTGCAGTTTATGAGATCTCATCAGGGGTGCTAGGACCTATAAGAAATTCATAAGGCGTTCTCTGAAGCTCCAAATCATTTCTTGCGGTCATTCTGAACCCTAAAGTTTGTAATATAACATCTTCTCGGCCCACGTTGTGAAGCCAAATTTATAATATATCTTATTCTCGGCTTCACGTTGTGAAGCCAAATTTATAATAGCGCAATAGCCTTGTTCAATATCTAACCCTACTTGAGGTGCCAAATTTGTAATTTATCTCCTTCTCAGCTCCACGTTGCAAGCTAAATTTGTAATATACCACCCTCTCGCGGTGTTATTACAATTAATATTAAGTTAAATATACCCTTTTATTATTAACAAGAAGCAGTATCAGGTATAGTTCCTTATGTACTTACCTTACTTCTTAATGAAATAAATCTAAATTGACGTACCTCATAAATTAATCTGACACTTTGAATTATGTCATGTGATTATAGTTTTTTAATACCTCGGCTAGTCAGTTTAATAAGCAACGGGAATCCTTGCTCCCAGCTGAATGAGTAAATGTTCAACTAACAACTTTTTATTGTAATTGAAGACTGAATTACTTTAAAATACAGGGTGTCAACAATTTTATTAGACAAGTCATAACTTCTAGAGTATTAGGTATATCAAAATGAGATTTGGTATGAACAAATAGTATAGGGGGAGGAGAGTTTTCGCATATTTTTCACTTTTTGGTCACTTCCGGTTTTACCGGAAATGGCTCCGGTTTCGAATTTTCAAATGGAACACCCTGTATATTTTTATATTTTTGGATTTCTGAGACAATTCTAGATCAGAATGTGACATTTTAGACATTTTTTAAGCCTACTTGATTTTTTTAGAGACACTTTTAGTATTGCATCTAGGTGGCCATGATTGGACGCAAACTAATCTAAGGACCTCAGGTGATGTCAGAAAATTACAATCGAAAAGTTTTAGTGATTAGTATGATAGATAGGAATAAGACAAGTTGACAAAATAACATTTTCGTGTCTAACTATTTTTTTTTAAATGGCGACCCTTTTTTGACAAGCACTTTCCGAAAAGAGGATATTTTGGCCAATCTAACAATACTAATTTATTTGCGATTGGATTAAAAATAAGCTCATAAATTAAATATTTCTCAGCAAAATACTGTATAATAATTTATTTTCTTTTGTCAAGTGTGCCATGGATAACCAAGATGCATAATACCTATCCTCTCCCTATACCATTTAGCTACGAGTATACCAAATCTCATTTTGATACACCTAATACTCTAGAAGTTATGACTTGTCTAATAAATTCGTTGACACCCGGTATAATAATTATTTGACTTCTTTAATCAAATACCCTCTTCAGGTACTACACAAAATTGAATTCATACTTCAGTTTGTTAGTATCTCTTCACAGTTTGATCTGACATTACAAAAATATTTTAATCAAATGTTTAAACATTCAGACATGATTTAAATTATGATTCTAAAATAACCTAAACCAAAAAATGTAAATTTAAAATTATAATGACTGAAAACCGTCGAGTATTCGAATCACTATTAAAATTTAGAAAATTAATTATTCTAAATTAATTTCTAAATATATAATTACACTTATTTAAATGATTTGCCGCACCAAACTTTCTATATACCTACTTCTTAATATTTCGTAAGCAATGGGCACTAACCTTCTGATAGTATCTCTTGTACCCGAGTGTCTTATATCAGCTCCTAACTGGATGCTAGTCAGCAAACACCTCCTTGTGTTGTTCTCGATCAAATAAGAACTCGTTGCAGCTCATTGATCCCCTTATTATGTGGATAGACAGTTCAATAGCATAGCACAAATACTCACTTTTCACTTTTTACTGGTTCGTAGTAAAATACCACTTTAAATGGCTTCAAACAATCTTAAATTCTATTTTGAATAATACTTGTGACCCACAGTCAAATATGATCGTAAAGAATACTATATTTCTATTACGTATCAGATCTTCAATTATTATTCTTCACAATTAATGAGAATTTAACCCTTAACGTGACTATTTATCGTATAATATCAACTCAAGTTATTTTTACTACTTGATATGTAAGCAACAACTCTGGTTGCCCATTACAGCCCCACCAGTTAAAACGTACAACTGTTCCATCACATGATACCCATTGAACATCTGGATATTATCATTCATACGGTATGTTGAATTACAACTTGAATCTGAATTTAGAAACGGGCAGCTAAACAAACTCAGTAATAATGCCGTCGGCGGTAGCATAGCCACGGCACACAAATTTTGAGAGAAGGCCAAACTGCAGATTGAGGTCAATGCGCTAGGCTGTTACGCGTGAAAACACATGAACAAAGTGATTACTAAAGCAGCCGCAACACAAATCAAATCAATTTAAACGTGGCTGCAAGACAACCGGGTAAGTAAACCAATTACACAAAAATCTAACTACTCTAGTAATCACAAATCATAATACGCAAAATACTAATATAGCAATTCTAAAAAAAGGTCATACTTATGAGCTCAAATCAACATACAATACAATAACTAAAGCACTAAAAAAACGTCAAGTACACGCGGCACGTGGTGCCGAGCTGGGGGGACGTGGCAACCAGACAGTTTGCTGGCTATGGAGACGGCCTCGTCACGGGCTGCAGACGAGCCTCGCTAGGTGTTACAATGCGGCGATCGCAGGGGAATGGCAGCAAACTCCAGCCGCAGGAATGGGCAGCACGCCGGCTCGTAAATGCACCGCATGTTTCAGGTAAAATAAATCACACCAATACCCTTTCATGTGAAAACACATTTCCAGGGTAGTAAAAGAAAGCTAAAAATACAAATTTCTAGGTAGATTACGGCGCAAAAGGGAGGAAACCGTAGGCAACAAACGTTAAGATGTAAAGTAGCCAAATCGTTTAGCCTAGCGTGCAGAGCTGGGCCCTCCAATCAAGTCTGTCAACGATGAAGCGAATGCCGGTAATATAACCCATATTACCAGAACATTCGATGGGGGTTACGATGCCTCTCAGATCCTTCGAAAATGAAGTTAGCTACCAAAGCCGATGAGACAGGGACTCCATAAGGAGCGATCCAACTTCCACGAAACAGGACTTGCCAGGAAATGACCCAAAAATTGCTCAAAAACAGTCTAATTCAACTTATCAAAGTTCCAAAATTTGAAAGTGGACCATCAGAAAAACTGAGGAATGCAAAGTGTGGCTTAAGCTGATAAACACAAAGCTGTACCTTGTTCAAAATGGAGAATGATGTTAATAGGGTTGCCTAACCATTTAGGGAAAATGTATTATATATTTGGGAAATAAATGTGAAAAGTAGAATCTAATTACTTATTTCAAATATTGCATGCAAAACGACAAATTGAGCATAACAGTCTGTCTGGCTGTGTGTGAACAGAATATCTCAAAAACGAAAAGTGATATGACGTTGAAACTTCATATATAAGTTTTGTGCACTATCTAGATGCAACCTGCTCTTTTTACTACCATCGATCAATTTTATTAATTAATCGCAGGTCGGCTTCTTTATTGTTTCAGTGGTCCCAGTATGGGCCCTTGCGGGACTCCCCAGCTTACCAGATATTCTCCATGTCCCTCCGTTTGTATTGTCCTTGCTAATAATTGGAATTCGATATCCGCATAAGTACGTTTCTTTTAGCGAGGTCTTCCATTTTGCCCTGCCATCTTGCAGAGTTAAAAGCACTTTTTATGTTCAGCGTTATTAATAAGCACTATTCCCCATTTTTACTGGAATTTTATTTTATATATTTTTACAATCATTTTCATAGTATCTGGCCGATTTCCCCTTTGTGATAACCCTCCCTTTTCCGCTATTTCTTCATTTAGGATTTTCCTTATTACATAGATAGGCACAATGATCTGCACTTCGGTTTTCCGCATACTTCCTTTTTTCAATTAGGCAAAACTTTGCCCCCTTCTTCTTCTCCGGAAAGGTACCTTAGGTATAAATACTATAAAAACAAAAGCAGTTATACATAATGAAACACTATCAAAAAAGTGGACACTTATGATGCGATGTTACTTATGAACCTTATGAAAACAAAGACATAAACAATAATGCTACCAAATTTCAATGAACATGTGGAATAATAAGAATAGTCTTAGGGAAGAAAACAACGAGAGAAACAGCTTAACTGTTACAAGGCAATGGCAGTACCTACATTTCTGTATAGTTCGGAAAGCTGGAGAACAACAAAAAACGATACTCTCAAGGTACTTAAACATCGGAAATGAAAAATTGTTAAGATCGGTTAAAGGCTGCACAAGGGAGGGCAGAATTATAAATCAAGCTATACGGGAAGAATTAGGAATATACTTCATAAAACAGAAGGCCGAAAAATATAAATAAAACTAGAAGAATCATGTAAATAGAATGGATAACGATAGCAATAGCAAATCAAACAATGATATATCAATCTGTAGGAAAAATAAATGTGGATAGACCGAGGAAATGATGGTAAAAATGAAGCCGTACTAGGCGTATAGCCTGCAACTAGAATGGAAGAAGAAGAAAAACATTGGGGTAAATTTCTACTTTAACAGTTCTTCATTTAACAACACAGTGATTCTAAGGAAATCCCTTTTGTCGAAAAAGATTAAGTGTATTACTTTTCCTGCACTTGCTTGCACTTTTGCCTTCTCGGTCTAGAATTTTCTTTGCGTTCCGATTGTGAGCTGTATTAAAATCATATATAGCTAACACTGTTTGGGAAGGTGTTCTATGTAGCACACATTTAAACCAGGTGGATTACAGATTTTGAAGAAGATCTCCCTTCCTTAATTAACTTTCTTGATTATACTGTTAGGTTTAGCTTTGCTTTAAAAAAATGTATTCAGGGTAAACTAAAACTGCACAAACGTTATAAAAAGTATGAAAAACCACGCGATTATGATGCCTTTGTCTTATTGCGTAAAAGGAGATTTCTAAATATTACCAAAGAGCATATAATGCATTATATGCTCTTTGATGTTACAACGAATTTACAGACAACGTTATGACCTCCTTTGATTCAAACAGTAAACTTTTTTACGTATTTAGGAATAAAAGCGCTAGTGAAGAAATTTCAAGCACAACTCAATAATCGGGATTAGCAGAAATATCATTCTGGAAAAGTTACGAAATCTGGATCCTAATAAGGTTCTGGGTCCCGATGGAATTCCTGTTTATTTTATGAGGATATGCTCTGAAGAGCTATTGCATATTTTATTCAGCAGATCCTTAACCAACGAAAATTTTCCGTCTTCTTGGAAAACCGCTTACATTATTCCAATAGGGATAGCTCTGGGTGGGAAAATTGCTGTCCTATTAGTATCCTATCTTGTGTAGCCAAGACATTTGAGTCCTTTGTTTATTCCTATATTTACAGTTATATTATGTCTCTAATTTGCTAACTTGCTCGAGTATAGAAATTTCTTGTGTAGTACAGCATTTGAAAAATCGACATAAGGCGACTCTATACAGACTTTCCAAAAGCGTTCGATAAAGTTAATCATGCTCTATTATGTCACAAACTTGCTGCCTATGGCATACAAGGGAGTCTGCACAGTTAGGTCAAAGCCTACATAGGTAATCAGACCCAAATGGGACGTCGCTCTTTATGGATATATGTCCTACTCTATTACTATACGTTCTGGTGTGCCGCAGGGCTCACACCTGGGTATATTATTCTTTTTGATAGTTATTAACAATCTTATTTCTCTTATCAGATGTGACTGCCTATTTTACGTTGACGACTTAATAGCTATTTATGCAACAAGTGCTAAAAGTTGACGTTTATGCACGAGACATGAAGATTATGAAACGAAGCCGAAGGCTGAGTTTCATAAAATGTCTCGTTCATAAACGACTTTCAGCACGCGTTGCATACAATAGTTTATCTATGACCTTAATTTTACTGTTATTAATCCATAAATATCGATTTAACAAAAGTTTGCATCGACGACACTTATAATTTATGTCGTAATAAACAGTAAGCCATGGCGCGCGTTCGAATGTTTGCGAAGCCAGTACTGTCAAGGTCAGTTACGAAAGGTAATTATTAATACTACACATATGACTGTATTCATTACATAACGCTTTAATTATTTCAAAAACACTTTGCCTGTAACTCAAGAAGTAACTAGAATAGCTTTACAACTTCACTTCCAGTTCGAAATTGTAGTTTTATAACCTCACTTGACTTTTAGCCCTTGTGCTAAAAGTAAACAGCTGATTTCTTTAACCACGCTAAACTATAAAACGTCACTTTTAGTGAAACAATCTAGCGCTAAAATGCCTACTTTTAGTAGTGGTCGTAGATAATAACTATTTAAGTCACAAGGAATGTAAGGACCTATTAACATTTGAGGTAGGCAAGTACAAGCCAAGACGAAGTCGCGGCTTGTTGCCTGCCGAAAATGTTAATAGGCCATACATTCCGAGTTATCTTATTATATTTTTCCCGCTGCTTATCAAAATTTTCCTATATTTTTGAAAAAATCGTTTGGTTTGTCACCAGGATTAATTTTCGTGAGTCGTGTTACCTATGAGTGTCACATGTCACATAAACACTTGCAATTTAGAAACAAAACGTCTAAATCTGCATCTTGCTTTGCTAATTTTATTATCCTAGGAACTTAATAATAGTATTAAGTTCCGTTGTCAAGAAAAAGCAGCAAACAAATATAATCACCGACTTACACGTTTTGTTACTAAGGCTGTATCACTGACTTACATGATCAGCAGCGGGAAAAGATATTTAGGGCGATAAATAACATACAAGACTTTCAGGATATTTGAGCTGATTTAGATATAATTCCAACTTAGGTGTTTTAAATTCCATGTCTTTAAATGTCGCTAAATGTATCTTGGTCACATTTAGAACAAAGTTTAATACAATCATAACTATTGTATAAATATTAATATTTTATCACCAAAGTTTTTTATCGGAGACCTAGGTGTTATCTCTGATGATAGATTAACGTTTAAAGGGCTTTATAAAACATTGCAACGAATTGTAACAAACTAAGTGCGTTTATCTTGAGACTAAGGGTTTCAAAAATTCGATCAGGGCATTAAGATTGTTTATAAGCCTCATCAGAAGCAAACTTGAGTATGTCTTCCCATAATATTACAGCGTTTATTCAAACACGATTGAAAAGGTTCACTTTATCCATTAATTAAAGAATTAAATACATAGGCGGTCCGACTTACACCTTTTAAAAATTAATATATGATCAAGCAGCCGATAAAAGCATGAATTGAATGGAATTGCACATAATTCTGCAAATTATTCTTCTTAACATAGAATTTCGACTTAAGACTGCGTAGTATTTGTGGATAAACACCCATCATTCTCTGGCTTAATGTGCCTTGCACCTTGTGAACTCGAGCAAGAATCCGCGCGATGGCCATGCTCTTTGTTGACTCGTGTTGTTCGAGTACCTTGAGAACAAGGATACTTTGGCAGATTTGGCCTCGTTGCTGTTTATGCATCCATATTCACTAACGTTTCGCAAGACCTTGAAGCTTGCATCATCAGAATGAAAGTCGCACTAAGAACTGAAGGTCGGTGTGGAGATATTTATAATCCTCTGTGCCAGGCGCTCGGAGTGGCGTAACGCTGATTGATCGTTCGAGTGCAACGTAATCCGTGGGGCGTGGCCGTATGACGCACAGTAGTTGTAATGCTTTAGATCGTGTATCACAGGAGTCCACGTTTTACTAAGCTTAAAACCATCTGAATCGTTTATATTATTCGGACGTTTTTCTATTTCTATGGTTTCACGTATCACTTTCGTTTAACAATTTAATTGCTGCCGCAATTAGAAATTAGTTATTTGTATTTTGGCAGAGAGGGCACTTAGATTGCATCTGTTTCAGTGTTTCCTAACAAGATGACCCAGTTACCCAATATTTTATTTTATTTAAATCATAGCAAATACCAAAAACTACAGATACAAAAAAAATACCAACAAATGTCCCTCGATAGATTTCTTTTAAGTTATAGGCCTTACCAGTAAATAGTTACCGTCCTGATTTTTGTCATGACACCTATGTTTTTCCACTAGTAGTCCAACAATAGTAACCAATATTTTCTCAAAAGATGAT
This sequence comes from Agriotes lineatus, assembly GCA_940337035.1. Classification (NCBI taxonomy): domain Eukaryota; kingdom Metazoa; phylum Arthropoda; class Insecta; order Coleoptera; family Elateridae; genus Agriotes; species Agriotes lineatus. The sequence continues at coordinate 134,793,669 of OW679199.1, forward strand.
TTATAACCATATAAAATGTTATATAAAATATCATGCAAATCGACTTAAAGCAAACCCTCTATACAGGGTGTTTGTAGATCGCTATGCAATCGACATCGAAAAAACTGGTTTAATTTTAAATGCCACTATTCAACTTACAAATTGAAGTAAACCATTTTAAGCCAAGGCCTCCATTTTTACATAGTGAACTTTGGTTTTTTTAAATGGGACAATGCGTATATATTTATACGAGGTGTCTTTAAATGAATTACATCTAGTATGCTTTGAATATCCCATAATGCAATACCAATAACACAATCTAGGGCACAAACATTTCTATGTAAACAAAATTCAAACCCTACTACGTAGATGTAATTCCTTTTAAAATACCCGGTATATTTGAAGTCGGCATGCTTAAACAAACATGTTTGTCCTTCCAATTTTTTTAATTAAAAAATCTGGTGTGACACAACTTCCTGTTAGTGATCTTAGTAAAAAAAATGTTTTTAGGTTCCCTACTACATCATAGCCTTGTCTCAGGCCATATTCCTACGTGGAATGAAGCGCTCGAACTTTACTACATTATACAGGGTGTTTAAAAAATACGTTTGGATATTTTACTCATTAATACAAAAAAATCCTTATAAACATTGGTCCAAAAACGCTTCGTTTCCAAGATACAGGGTGTTAAAGTTTAAAAAGCCCATTTTTTATTGTTATCTGAAAACCACTTCTGGCAATTTTTAGTCTGTTTATAACTTTCTGAGGTATCTTTTGGACCTATTACAGTTGTTCCAATAATTCCAGGGGTGTGCCCGTGGGGCATGTCAATTAGGTTTTTTCATAAAACAAATAAGCCCAGCAGATTTTTTGTAATTTTGATATTTTTCTTTAATACGGCAATTAAAAATACAACTTTTTTGTCTATTGAATTTTTTCGTATCTCGCTTCGTTTTAAAGAAAAAATAAAGCCCATATTTTAGCACGTCCTTGAACCTGAAAAACTAAAATGTTTCAATATCTAAAAACCCCTCGGCCAATTTTAATGACACTGAAAGTTTACTGCTGCTATTAAGGATCATGTTTTGCCGCACTTATAGATTTCAATTACTTCTTCCAGTAGCGATCGGGATTTTTTGTTGAAAATTTTATTAGGACTTTAGTTTGTATTGATGAGATCTTAAGTAGGTAAAACATCCGAACGATTTTTTTATTTACAGCCCGCGCTCGTACGAGTACACACACGCCAAGCACGTTGTGTGTTGTATTTCAAAATGTAGCGCACTTATTTGCGGGGCAAATTTAATGCGGGTGCATCATTTTTTGACGCACAAATGTGTGTTGTGCGTTGTGTGTCGGCGATCCGGCTGTTCGTCGATTTGATGCGTGGCACATTGTGCATTCTCTTATTATTAGTAAATTTTATATTTGCAATATTTGTGGAAATAAAAGAGTAATAACAGAAGATGGAATGGAACAACGAAGATGCATTGCCATTCATTCAAGAGTACCAGAAGCATAGATTGTTGTGAAATGCTAAACATCAATGGCATTTTGTAGCTATTCTCTTGATTTTTGGCCCAATCATATTAATGAGGATTTTAAAATCCACTGATGACACGAAGAAAGTTGCGGAATTGTCCTGTGCTTTCATCAATTGCTAATGTCGTCAACAAGCCACTACCGCCATCATGATTTTTATATTGATAAAATTGTATCCAGTACTATCTTTCTTATTATTGAGTTTATTTTTATTTTTTCGAATTTAATCGTGCATTATTAAAGGCAGCAAGTTTCTTTTTTACTAATAATGAGTAATACGGCAGGGTTAATTAATAATTTCCTTCTGCAAGTTAGAAAGTTAATTCCTAAAAATAAATTAAAATTAAAAGAACACGAAAGAACACCTATGCACTACCAACATACGTTTACATCAGCACAACGTTGCGCCGCAAATCTCTTTGAAGTTCAAGTAAAAACCGACTGGGCGATGGATAGCGTGCGTCGTTCGTCACGAAAATATTTGTGTGCGTTTGCGTTCGGTGCACCGTCCACATCTACATTAATTGCAACGCACAAGCACAAATTTGCGTGAAATACAACGCACAACGTAAATATTTATTAATGTGGACGCGGCTTTACACACACGCCCACATCCCATGCACGTACGCGCCCGCACACAACCGTGCCCGCGCACACAAACACAACCACACGCGCGCGCGTAACCATACTCACACCCAGGAACGGATACGTATGCACGACCGCACAATAGCGCGCGCACTCCCATGCTCGTATACACCCACATACCTACATATTAGGGATGTTCCGAATTCCGAATATACAAAAATTCGTATTCGCGAATACGAATACCGAATACAAATACTCTTATGAATATTCGCGAATACGAATACATGACCTTGAGTGAATAATATCAACATCAACATCGTTTTTGTACGCGCTGCACATTTTAGAAATAGTATGGAAAATTGTTTTGTTTTTTATTTCATGTTATAGAATGGTTAATATTTAAAAAAATGTTTTATTTAATGTATGAATACCTGTTTTATATTTTTATTAAAATTCTTATCTATATTTCTATAATTTTAACGTCAAATACTCGTATAATATTCGTGTTAATTTTGGCGAATACGATTACGAATACAAATATTGAAAATATAGCGAATACGAATACGAGTATTCGGAACATCTCTACTACATATACAACCCCATGCGCGCGCTCGGATGCACACACACACGCGTGCACGCACACGCCGCACATACGCCTGCGCTTACAGACGCACACCCACCGATGCGACCCACACGCACGCTAGCATCACACCCACACCCATCGCACGCACGCACACCCATACGCATATCCACGCACGCGCGCGTACACCCACACATATACATACCCGCGCACGCACACGCTCGTAGACACACCCACGCATACCCCAAGCAAGCACGCACTTACACACGTTACGCAAGCCCGATCCCGCACATTAGAGACCTGCGCGGGTCCAATATATAGGACCCGCGAACCGCAATTTCTGAAATTTTAAAACCGCACCAGACCCGCGAACCGCATTTTTCAATTTTTTATACCCGCACCCGACCCGCGACCCGCCGTTTCAAACCCGCACCCGACCCGCGACCCGCAAGTATTTCACTTTTACGGCGCACTTGACCCCAAATTCGAATATTAGACCAGCAGGTACCAGTAACTTGCTTCAGATAGCATGCCCATACACAATAAAGAAAGTTATTGTCACACTTCGGCATATTTTGTTTATACACAAACAAAATTTATGTTGAGGAAATGAAGTTGTACCCGTCACCCGACTCGCGACCCGCAGTTTCAAATCCGCACCCGACCCGCTACCCGCAATATTGACATAAATCTTACCCGCAACCCGACCCGCCATGCGGGTAACCCGCGGGTACCCGACCCGATGCAGTACTCTACCGCACATACCCGACGCACGTGCCCGCACACTAACACATCCACAAACGCATACCCGCACGCGCACGGACGCACTCACTCACACAACTACCCCCGCCCGCGCACACACACTCATACGCATACATCAATGACCAGAAATATACGCAAAATTATTGACAATCCCACAAGGTACTCAAAAGAAATTTCACTTAGCTCTAAAAGTTCCTCATGATCAAATTATCGCACCAAACTTACAATTATTGAAAACCACGTTTATGGAACAATATTATTTTTGAATGGTTTTCCGTATTTTTCATTTTTTAATGCTACTTTTAAACTTGATTAGTATCGTACATCGTTGCAAGCTCTTTTATTGTAATTTGCAACTGTTTGATTTGTTACATTAACAAATATATAGTTTTCAATTCTTTTAGTATGTTTCCCGAGATAATTCGGCCATGAACAATTTTTAGAGCCAAGTGGAATTTGTTTTGCAGTTCTTGTTCGATTGTTGATGATTTTGCATGGCCAACCAGTAAATAATTTTTTTTAATTAAAATAAAAACAGAGTTCCTAAAGCATCCTTTCATAAAGCATTTTTAGCACAGATTTCAAATATCTAGAAACATACATGGTGCTCCATTTAAAAAACAAAGTCATGTATCACTAGGTAAAAATAGGAGGCCATGGTTTAAATTGGTTTACGTCAATTTGCAGGTTGTATACTGTCACTTAAATAAAAGTTACTTTTGATATCTTTATTATTAACGAAGTTATGGACTCTCTACCGATCTACAAACACTCTGTACTTTCTTAACTGTTAACTTCTACATTAAAAATAGAAATTTAAAAATATCGCAACCAACTAGTAAATATAAATATTTACCTACCTTTTCCTTGGGCCTTCCATGTTGCCGCAGTTACAGATGGAATAAGAATGACTTGGTGTCACTTTCAATTTCTTACCTTTTTTTTCAACCGATTAGAATATAGGAAAGATAATCCTAGTAGTAGTATTAGTATGTAAGGAAAAAAAAAATAAGCAACATTTAGAAATTTTACTGCTTTGATTATATAAATAACTTATTCTAGAATTTCAGAAGTCATCACATTGAGACCACACTTCTCTTAACAGTAATCATATAATTAAATATACATATGAACTACACATCAGTTCGAGCTCCAAATGAAAATATCAGTGCCTAAACTATTACTAATTTCAATTCGTACCATAAAAATATGATATACAAATATCAAATACTGTCGATCATATAAAATAGCACAAATCATTTAAGTAATGATTGACGGATTACTTTTCTGCGACGGCCGTTACGTGATCTGCTTTCAGTCCCATAGCGTGACGTTCCCACATACGGCCGTAGAGCATCTCGAGACCCTGGGCATACTGTTTGCAGTCGAAAAGAGGAGATGTGGAGCGAGCTGCCCATACCTTATGCCTCATGGCTTTTAAACTGTAATTGCAAATACATAATTAACATTAAGCGAAAACATTCGAGGGAGAAAGTATCTATTAAGCCTCTTGTTTCAAACACAACTCGGTTAACCGGTTACTTTCCATTAAATTATCCGAATAAATATTTAGTCCCTATATGATTCTGGCTAATAGGAGCATTTTATCAGAATTCGATTAATTGGATAATTATATTTATTCAATTCTGGCTAACCAAATAATTCTATATAATTTTGTTTAACTGGAGAATTTTCTCCAATTCCTAATCCAAACACGTTATCCAATTCTGGTTAATCGAATAATTGTATCCAATTCCTGCTAACCGAATAATATCATACAATTTTGGCTAACTGGAGAATTTTATCCAATTCTAGCTAACCGAGTAATGGTATCAAATTCTCACTAACTGAGTAATTCTATATGATTGTAGTTAACCGGATAATTTTATCCAATTCCTGTTAACTTAATAATTTCATTCAATTTTGGTTAACTGGACAATTTAATCCAATTCTCACTAACGGAATAATTGTATCCAATTGCCACTAACTGAATAATTCTATACAATTTTGGTTAACTGGAGAATTTTATCCAATTATTAACCCAAAAATTTTATCAACTTTTAGTTAACCGGATACTTTTATCCAATTCCTGCTAACCGAATAATTTCATACAATTTTGGTTAACTGGAGAATTTTATCCAAATCCTAACCCAAAAATGTTATCCAATTCTGGTTGACCAGATAATTTTATCCAATTATTAACCCAAAAATGTTATCAACTTTTAGTTAACCGGATAATTTTATCCAATTCCTGCTAACGGAATAATTGAATCCAATTTCCACTAACGGAATAATTCTATACAATTTAGGCTAACTGGAGAATTTTATCAAATTCCTAACCCAAAAATTATATTCAATTCTGGTTAACCGGATAATTGTATCCTATTCTAGCTAACAGAATAATTGTATTCAATTGCCACTAACTGAATAATTCTATACAATTTTGGCTAACTGGAGGATTTTATCAAATTCCTGCTAACCCAAATATTTTATCCAATTCGGGATAAGCAAGTAATTGTCTCAAATACTTGCGAACTGAATAATTTTATCCAATACCACCTAACCGAATAATTCTAGACAATTTTGATTAACTAGAGAATTTTATGCAATTCTAGTTAACCGAGTAATTGTATCAAACTCTCGCTTACTGTATATTTCTATATAATTTTGGCTAACTGGAAAATTTTGTCAAACTCTGGTTAACTGGATAATTTTATCCAATTCTCGCTTACTGAATAATTGTATCAAATTCCTGGCCAACTGGAGAATTTTATCCAATTCTTACTTACTCAAAAATGTTAAATTTTGGCTAACCGAAAAATCGTGACTAAAAACTAACCATGCTATAAGTTTACTGTAGTTAAAATGATCAAGTGGCTAAGTTTTAATTATTCGGTTATCCAAAAGGAGATAAAATTGATTAACTAAATATTTTTGTGATCAGATAACCGAATAAAATGTTGAATATCCGCAAGCTCCTAACATCTATCTGTATTAATAACCATGCGATACTTACTATTCACGATCCGTTCCTAATTTGATGGCAATATCTTGATATTCTTGTCTTGATCTGGCAATTAGTTCAGGGACTCCTAAAGCCGTCAGCTGAGAAGCAGCAACTCGAGAAGCTAAGGTTTCTCCAGGAAGCGTTACAACAGGCGTTCCAGTCCAGAGCACATCCATACTGGTTGTGTGTCCGTTGCACAATGGTGTGTCCAAGCATACATCAGCAAGCTGTCCTCTACGCACATGCTCTTCCTTAGCGGCTACATTGCTAAATATAATCTTGCCCGGAGGCAATCCTAATTGTTGCACAGCCGCTTGAAGGTTGGGTTCTCCCACTGCTGGGAATCTAAGTAGCCATATCACAGCATTTGGCACACTCTTCAAGATATTCACCCACATGTGTAAAGTGATGGGGTCGATTTTGTAGAGCTGATTAAAGTTGCAATAAACAATCGCATCCTCGGGAAGGCCATACTGTTGTCTCGTGGTTATGACAATACTTTGCGGAACTTCTTCACCGGTTGCAGCTTTGTTGTTGGTTTGAGTCGTTGCGAGCCCATTCTGCACCACAACTCCATTCAGGGAGGTTTGTACTTGACCAGAGGCAATCATGGTTTCAATTGGTGTCGTGGTTGGAAGCTCAGCAACTTTCAGGCTAATTTCTACTGGTTTAGATGCTTGCACCACTTCTTTTATTTCTTTGACTTCTGTGATTTCCACAAGGGGAGACAAATCAGTGGCATTGATTACAGCAACGTTATCGTGTAAGTTTGCTGCATTACTGTTGCGGTCACTGACTATCAATCTTTCTCTCAAATGTGGGAACATCTGTCTGTGGTCGCCAACAAAGTAGGTGTGCGGCATGTAAGCCAGTTTTTCACTGTACTGGCTGCTCAGTTCCATGGGAGACGTCACACAATCTGTGATTAAGTAGTCCATGAAACTTGCTCCGCTGGTTCCTGGATATCCCAGCCACATAACTTGAACAGGTGCGGGCCTCAGAGCAAATATCTCGTTACGAGCCCCTTTGGTATAGCCATTCATGTTAACCAAAACATGGATCCCATCAGCGTATATCCTATCAGCTGCCTTTCCATTGCACGAAATCTGCGATAAGTCAATGAAGTGTTCGGCTTCTCTAGCAATTTTGCTACGGAATGTGGTTCCATCGTCCGGACTCAGCGCATAGCAGTAAATTTCTACATTGGCGCGATCGTGCAAGCCTGGCACAGACTGCATCAGATGTGATGTGGGGTGATTTCCAAAGTCACTACTTACATAGCCAACCCTGAGACGTCCCTTGAGTTCTAAAGTAAATTTGTATGGGTGCTTGTGAAGCACGTGAATTTTTTCTAGACAGAGGTTTGCGTGACGTGCAGCAATGGCTTTCCTGAATTCATGGGATAACGGGTACAGCATGGAATGATGTGGATGTACAGAGGGAAGTCTGTTCTTGTCCAACTGATCGGCCACGATGCTGACCAACTTCTTCATGCGAGCCTCGTAGTCTGTCCAATCGCAAACAATTTGTAAACAGTGTGCTAAATTACAATAGGCATCGGGAAAATCAGGTTTCAGCTTGAGAGCAGTGCGATATGATTGAATTGCTTCAGGAATATTCCCGGAATCCTTATGGATACTAGCTAAATTACTGTGCGCATCAGCGAAGGCAGGATTAATTTGAATGGCTCTCGTGTAGCACTGTAAAGCACCCGCCACATCTTGCATTTCTTTCAGGGTGTTTCCCATATTGGAGTAGGCATCTGCGAAGGTTGGTTGGATGCGAATGGCCTCCTTATAATGCATGAGTGCCTCGTTCAGTTTGCCCTGCTGCTGCAGCACGGATGCAAGGTTGCTATGTGCAGCAGCAAACTCGGGGAACACTTCCAACGCTTTCAAATACAGGCGGGTGGCTTCCTCGATGTATCCCTGCTCTCGCTTGATGTTGGCCAAGTTATTGAGCGAATCAGCATGCGAGGGGCACAATCGCAGCGCGGTGTTATAGCATTCCTCCGCGTCTGCTACCTGTCCTTTCTCTTTAAGCGCATTTGCCAGATTGCAGTACGCATCTGGGAAGTTGGGCTGCAGCTCAATCGCCCGTCTGTACGTATCGATTGCCAAATCGATGAGTCCTTGCTCGTAATACACACATGCAAGATTCCCATGTACGACTGCATTGTTGGGAGATAGATTAAGAGCGCGTAAATATGCTGCTACCGCTCTGGAAAGAAAAAAACAAAATTGGTCATAATTTTGTGGTGCAGTTGGTAGGATTTACATTATGAAATTTAGAATTGCCAAATAATAATGTTGCTTTAATGTGTGATATTTAGTTAATATCTGCTCACATACTCTGTAAGAATCTTTAAAGTATTACGGAATTAAAAAAAAAATCCCAATGTCTGTTATAACAAAATACCTGAATGTGTATTATGTACGTTTGTCTATTTCCAATTTATTGTACATTTCACAAACTATCAGTTGGATGGTAAGTATAAGAATCTTTGAAATCCATTAAAACAGCGTAAAAAGGATGTCTAATCACGAGGTGGTATCCAAAATATTCCGGACTGAAGCATATGTGTGATATTTAGTTAATATCTGCTCACATACTCTGTAAGAATCTTTAAAGTATTACGGAATTAAAAAAAAAATCCCAATGTCTGTTATAACAAAATACCTGAATGTGTATTATGTACGTTTGTCTATTTCCAATTTATTGTACATTTCACAAACTATCAGTTGGATGGTAAGTATAAGAATCTTTGAAATCCATTAAAACAGCGTAAAAAGGATGTCTAATCACGAGGTGGTATCCAAAATATTCCGGACTGAAGCACTATCTGTCTGAATCGGTTGTACTAGCATGTTTCACCGCTAGGCGGCAGTACTAGCAGACGCTGTGGGGCAGTGTGCCAAGTGACGCGAAATTAGGCGGACATGCTCATTTATTTGACGTCGTTCCGCGATTTTCGATACATAAAAAACTACTATGCATCAAATTCTACGTGAATTTTGAAAAAAGTGTTTGGTGGGTACCTTTTAAGTTAGTCGCAGATATTTCAGTACCGTAGGTACTGCGATACGAATTCTGACTGAAAAATTTGGTGGCGATACGACGCATTACCAAATATTCAGTCACAATTCTTAAAAATGTCGGACAATCACCTCCCACCTTATCGTAAGTTCGCGAATTGTCTAACGTGGATGTTCACCAATAAGCTGCTGAACGAAGAGTTGTGCTGGTCGAAAGCCACGTTGTTGTTAAGGGATGTTTGACTGGCCTTGAAACGCTTACATAATTAAAACACCGCGTTGGTCAAAGATATTGTTCGCCAAATACTTGTTGAATCTCTGCCGGGAGGACCTGTTGCACTTTTCCTAAATTGGTCCAAAATTTGAAGCCTCGAAAATCGCCAGGCAACAGGTTCAAGAGAGCAAATAACAAAAATCACTACTCCCCACGCCATCGCCACTTGGCACACTAACTCACAAACTACCACCTAGCGCTGCAAACTGCTACTAACTTACAACTGCTTTAGCAGTAGGAATAAAATCTATTTCCTCCAGAATACCTTTCTTTCATATTTACCTTGGAAGTTATTTACTCATTTTTGATTTTTTTCAATTTTGTATAATAATTATCAGTAACTACATAGAAACACGTAAAAGGCAAAAAAAAATTTTCGAGTTATGTGCCATACGTTTTTTTGTGAAGTCTACAAAGCAGAAAAACAATTTTGTATATGTGATACCAAAAACCATTTTCTACCTACCGCAAAAATGATCAATAATAATGAGGAAGCCGCTATAATAATTTGTTTAATGATGAGGATGTGGAAAATATGAACAACCGTAGGCCGAAACTGTCAAAATCAAGACCTACTGCTGAAGGATTCATTAATATAAAAAAATGTAGGGCCTGCATGAAAAAAAATTCCACCTAAAAATATATACTTTCCTTTGGGTAAAACTTAGTCTGAGCTCGTATGTTTCTAGAATCGTCAGTTTCGATTATTCCTGTCATTTGCTATTGAAAATAAATTTAAAACAACACGTTGTACATCAATATCGATTGCGTAAACAAACTGAAAACCAACATGCCACGCGATCGGAAACTGTCGTAAATACACGGTGCGAAGGACCAACTGTTACCAACTTCATTCTATACAGAACTTAAACTCGCACGATAACAGTTAAAAGTTGAAAACAAAAATGATATTGACCACGGATTTAAAACGAAATAGTGATACTTCCTCATGTTTGGCCACAAATTTTGTATGTATCTGCCATTGTTCGCCAGCTGCAGTCTTAATGTGAACAAACCGTTTGTGAAATTGTTCGAAATCCGAAGCAGAGCGCAAGAAAATTACAAAGAGCTCCCATCTCTGGCTGAAGCATTCGCCAAATATTGAAAAATGAACTTTAACTCGAGCCCTACAACATACAAAGAGTTCAAGACTTAACGCGGCCGCAGAAAAAAGTACGATTGAAAATACCACAGGTACTGAAACGCTTGCACGCGACATCACGCAACATCTTTGTCAGCTGAGAAAATTTTCTCCGTTCAGCAATACGTGAACAAGCAAAACGACAGCGCTCAAGATATGTCTTCGCCGAGAATGGGAACGAATTCCGTAGTTTCACAGTCATGCATCGTGCGATACTTTCATCAATAGAATTGACACAATCATAAAAGCCGAAGATAGTTACATGAAACAATGAATTTTGTTTCTTGAAGTAAAAATATTTCTTAATATTTTGGAGTTTCAAACCAACATATCAAAAATTGACAAAGACAGGGCGTTTTTTATGAGTAACAGTTGGTTCCTTCGCATCCTGTATTTTCTAAAATTGATTGGGAAACAACAAAGTCGTGAATGCAATTAAATGAATTCCGAACGAGACCGCAATTAAATGAATTTCGAACGAGACCGTCTTTAATGGTTGTTTCAAAGAGAGATGCACAATATCTTTAATTTTCGTTCAGAAAGTAAAATAAAATTGACAGAAAACCTTAAAAGTACAAAAACCTCCAAATCGTGCTGAACAGGAAGTATTACAGCAAAAACTGGTGCAAGAAAGCATAAAAAAGTTTTAAGAAGAGCTTACTGCCGTTTATAAACGCTCATACAGGTTCGATCACGTATGAGCGATTCGGTCCTTGATGAATCGAAGATCGATTCTGTAAAAAACTCGGGATGTTTCGAGTGTGAACCGATTCAAATTGTCACTGGTCAAAAATGTATTCCTTTCCTCGAATTAATGCATCAGATAATGGGGATGGGACAATTCATCGTCGCAGATTCGCTATCTACTCGATTCGCCGTCCGCCCGATTCGCCGTCGGCGCGATTCGCCGTCGGCGCGATTCGCCGTCGGGAAGAGCTGCATTTTATAAATGTTGAAATATCTTTGAATAATTTAAGTTTTAATCATTTTAAAACTATCTTCTACTTATTATTGAACCATGCAATTGTTGTTCTAAGAATTTCTGAAACTATTGTGCGAATCGCCGACAGAAAATCGGCAACAAAGAATTGTCCTAAACCCTCAGATATGTACAATTTTAGAAAATTTATTTAATATGATTCAATTCTACTTAATTCGGTTCGGTTTCCGTCTTTTGGGCCGATCTAGCCACGTGTAACGTGTACAGACTTATTTAAAACGAACTGGCCGAATTCGATACAAAGCATTTCGCATTTTACGCGCTTTCCCGAGCATAAAGCTTTGTTGAAACTTAATCCTGCCATTGTGTTCTGTTTACTTATACAATTGTAAAGTAGGTAGGATAATCTAGATGGCCAAATTACAGCGGTCAGGTTAGTTTAAGCACTTGGCGCGAGACAGCAATCCACTCTGAACTTCAGCCCATTTAAAAGGATTGCGCGCATGCAAAGCAAACATCAAGAACATAAAAGCAAAAGCCAAGCATATTGCAGACTTAAAAAAAACAACACAGTTGCTGCTGAAACTGTGCAAGATCTAATATAGAACAATTAAAAATGTTAGGATTATAATAATGGAAAATTGTCATTCTAACAATATTTCTACGGTAAAATGGTATTTTGTTACGTACTGCAAGTCTCATTGCTTAAAATTAGCAGCGGTTTACTTATTGCAATGATTTATTCGCTGAAAAGACAATCAATAACATCCTGTTTAAGCTGAGTTGAATAACATGGCGATAAATTTAGATAAAAATGAAAACAATGTCAATAGTATATTCCAATGAAGATACATACATAATAAGAGTAAATGAGTCCTGGAAAATGTTTACTTTGCGAGGAAGCAAATAGTGGGGGCTAATAGCTATCTATAATTTACTTCTTCAAAGTTACCTACAGCAGAACTGTACATTTTAATCTTTAATGTGTTCCGGAAACAGAAACTTAGATAAAGCGACCGGGAAGCAACAAATGGGGAAAAATGAAACCAAATGAGGTCGTGCTCTATTGCGGCGAATCACTCGGACGCGTTTGCTTGAACAATGAACACCATATGGATTCCTAACGAAAACACGTAATTCGATATTAGAAACAAAAAAAAAACTATGCAGCAACAAGTAGCTGTCAGCTGTTTCCGGGGCGCCCTTTAAAGCAAGCTGTACTTGTGTCATTTATAGGAAGTTTTCGTATAGTCTATTGAGAATACAGTAGAAACGACTAAATAATCAGCAACTATACACACCCATTATCATCCAATCATCAATATAAAAACATCTCCCGGATACTCATTCGAATGAAAATAGCCAATCGACTTTTTGAGCATTCTGATTTTAATTACATGAAGTTTGAACTAAAGGCATTTACCCTGCGACTTCGTCCAATTTAACGTTGCTCCTTTCTCTTCGCCAGAATAACCCCATTACGCCCACCTAGGCTCACAGGAACGAACATTGCCGTTACACAGAACCGTAAAATTTCGCCCCAAACGAAGTTTTATATTAACGGTAGCACAGATAAAGCCGAGCGACTGGAAAGTGAGTTTAGGATTTATGTACGATACATTAATGTTGCTCTGAACTTACGTTTCTCAGCGGCAGGAGAAACGTTCAATTTCCTTGGCTTTATCGGGGTATTTTTGGAACGCAGACACGTAGATGTACCTGCTTTTGATATGTGTCAGGTTTGACGATTGTGGCACTTACATTATGACGAATGTGACCTTTAAATGCGTACAAAATTCTCAGTCAACGTCTATTTGCTGCTTCAATCAATTATGTAAAAAACGCAACGCTTCCCCCCTGTTCAAATGTCTAAATACGGTGCATTACCGAAAACTACACATAGGAATACAAAATCAATAAGGAATTTTATGGAAGCATAAATAAAACTCTATCGTGTATGCTAGGGCTTCAGGGGTTGGACTGCGAATTAGGGCTAAAATGTGCCAAGGTTAGATAATATCAATGCCTAGTCGTTAGTGATTTCGTATCTACTCTAGATCTTGTTGGGCACACCAGCACACAACCGACAGAATGATTGAATTGTGTTATGCAGAAAGAACATGTATCAAAAATTGAAAAAAAAATCATGCTACATGAACCATTTACATCCCAACGACATAATACGACTCAATTGTTTATCAAATTTTTATACCCATCCCAAACATGCTCCCTAGACACTTAATGGATGCGAAACTAGATCAAACCTGTCAGACCTTGACACTACCTTGAAACTCCAGCGACTTACAAATTCCGCTCAGACGGTAAACAACGTTTGTTTACTTTAAACTCGACCCTATTTAGGAAAAGTCCCGGCTGTGGGAAGGCTTTTCTCCAGCGGCTGTAGAAAAAGCTGCTACGGCCAACATTTCCGCATTATTAACATAAATTGTGAGGCTCATCTAGTCGCCCATCTCGATGTACTCGTATATCAAACGTCCATTAAGCACGCAACGTAAAAATGCTAATTACCATTAGGGCGAATTTACAACTCACATTAATCGAGGCATGCTATACTGTCTGTTTGGATCGTCTACTTATGGAAAGGAATTAGTCATTTCGAATTTGAATTTTTTACAGCGGTTTGATTTTTGACCAGCTGAGAGCGATTTTGCATGGTTGGCATAAAAACGGAGCCTCTTCTATTTTAGCTGGAACTAGGCCAATGGGTAAATTGCTTCAGCAAACCGTGATTTCATCATGATTTACATTTATTTACATTTCTCTATTGGCATGCAGATTGAGCACTGCGGTGGCATCTCGTACATTTTATTCCCAGGATAGTCTTTTGTTCAAATTACGATAAAAAAGAACTGTGGTATTCATTAAAAGACCACCCAGGATATAGTGATCAGATAAATTTCGTTTTCAGAAAATAGTATAGGTGGTTGGTGAAGGAGGGAAAAGCAGTGTTGCTGAGCATTGTTCTTCAAGCAAAGGATTCACCATATGGCAGGACAACAAAAGCAACAGGTAAAGCAGCTGAATGACAGCAACAACAAAGCGCATCGTGGCTGAACGAACAGCAAAGCGAGACCTTTTAATCTGGTTTTTGATCCAGGAAAGGCAACCATCCGCTGAGGCTTGGGGTCCGGCGTCCGGGGGCGGCTTCGGTTCGGGAATCTGAATGACGGTGTACACAACCACGCATTGCAACTCCATGGTACACTCATCGCCGCAGCAGCAGCTACTACCTGGTGAACAGCAGCGCTTCGCCCATAGCACGCATTCCACCGGTTCTTTGGGTTATTTTGATTGCAGTCAGAGACCCATGCCGCACGTCGAGCAAACTGAATATTCGAGGAGTACGCGCGGTATACAAAATAGAATATGTATAAAAAAATTGGTTGGCTAATTCGGTGGTTTCCCTGTTTCTGTTATTGTCAGTTCGTATACTTGTCACATCTCGTGGGACGTGAGGAGCAGTGCTAAGTTCGATAACTAACGGGACGAATCGAAACCCTTGTCTATTGGTATCTGGCAGCAGTCTGATAAAGCCGCATGGTAGCGCGAAAAGACAAGAAATGACAGGACAGACACTAAGCTATTCCAGGCACTACAGCGGCATCGTGATGACTGCTGGTGGAGGCGCCCGGGTCAGCTTAAGGGCTTTGACGGCGGTTGCTAGGCAACCGGAGGCTGCGCGCAAACACAGTCGCGATTTACAAAATTTTCTCAAAAAAGACCCGAATAAGTAGTGCATGCAGCATGCATGCATGCATTCCTGTCCTGTCGATTTTCGTCTATAAAAATATTCGCCAGGTCAAAGAGTAAATGCGCGTTGCGTGACAAATTCAAATACAGCAGATGCTTATTTCGGTATCACTATAGATCAATAATCGCATATTTAATTAGTGTGCTTTATTTGGGCCATCGACGACGGGTCTTCACTTCTTCAGCAACTCATGAACTCATCTGGCCATCGCCGCTAAGGACGAGGTGCAAGCAGGCAAGGACGGAGGATCAGATGACGCACGGTGGTTACTGCAAATATTGATTTCATTCACAACTGTGGCGGCGTCACAGCCACGGTACGAATGGATACAACATGCGAGAACTATATAGACACACGCCGTGTGCATAGCAAACAATTTTTGCCCGACGACACCGCAACGTTTATCATAAAGACATCGATCGGGAGGTCTGGGCGTTTTCCAATATAGCAACTTTTCATAATGACCTTTCGCGTGTCCGCGCAATAATAAACCCTTAGTGGATTTCGAACATGAAAAACACAAACAACGCAAATCCACATTAGTGCTCAGCAATAATCAGCTGCTGTGTGGCATGTTATGGCGAAGGATTTCCACAAGAACTCAAAACACACTGCGATTCCCGTTAAGGACAATGAATTAAATTAATCTAAACGTAGATAAAACAATATATTTCGCAAATTAATAATATAACTAAAACTAAAGATTCATAGTTATTTATGGATCTAGTGCACGAAATGAAACATTGGTGCTTGAGAATGCAAAGCCAAGTAAAAAAGTCAGCCGAAACCACCAAAATATTTTGCATCCATTTGTCTACAGCTTTATCAAAAACGATGAAAAGTATTTCGTGTTCTAGTACGCGAAATGGTTTCGCTTACGTCGTCCATGGTAACGTAAATAAATAAGCTACTTTTTACCGGTGTCGGCCTACTTGCGCCCGGCTCATTTTGCGCCCCAGAAAAAGAAAAACAACAATTAAGGTATAATTTGCGCCCTTATTTCCACCTCATCACAACATCGAAGTTGACAAGACTAGTGAGATGGTCTCCTACATGCAAATTTTTTATTACAAAAACGCCAAATGTTAGTTTTTCGCAGAGCTGCCCTACCTTCTTGCCTTTCTGTTGGTACTTTAATTTTTGTGTTTTTATTTAGGATTTGTTTTAAAACTTTTAAGAGTTGTTATACTAGTGTCAGCAAAAAATTGTCAAATTTACTGTTTTTGTAGTAACTATTTTGCGTCACTTGCCTCACTAGTCGGCCAACTTCGGTGGTTGTGATGACTAATAAGTTGCAAACATGGGCGCAAATGAGACCTTAATTGCTAGTGTTGGTCTTGTGGGGCGCAAATGAGCCGAAAATGGCGGTGGGCGCAAATGAGCCCAGGACAAACGATGTATCGATACCGATGTGCGAATGTTAATTTTTTGAGAGTTGTCGAAAAAAATAGTGATTTCTATGACGTTTCATGTATTTTATGATTTATTTTCTGATCTACGGTGAGCTACGCAACAGTGAAAAACGATTTTGGTTCCACACATACTAGCTTTTAACGTACATTCGATTGTTACGTTTTCGAGATATCAGTCCTAGGTTATTTCTTTTAAAACCTACTTCTTTTACTATGTAGTTCTTATACAACGTACTTCACTGGTACAATGAAACGTCTGGGAGTTATTTTTACCTAATCCCGCGCAATCCAGCCATTCTTGGATAGAAAAAAAACTGAAAATGAAGTAGTAATGTTTCCAACAGGGAATTTTGTACTGCCCGGGAAAAATTTCCCCCCCGGTCACCCCCTGGATTCAACACTGGTCCATGAGCCGACGCGACTGCGATGCGATTACGATGTGATCGTGATGGCAACTTGTGCTATGCACATCAGAGCAATTTGGTCTGGCGCAACTGTTGTGACGATGATAACGATGATGTGGTTGTAGTTCACTGGTACATACGAAATAAAGACAGGAAACCTAAGAGAAGGTCCGTGTCCATCCCTATATATACATGCATATATAAAAAAATTAAGAGTGCAATACTAGTATTTTAGAGAGAGACTCTTCCAACATGATCAAATCATTTTACTGAATGTCAAAAGAGAAGAAAATGTTAAGTCGTCGATCGAAAACAATACAAAGGCATTTTTGTATTAATTTGACATTCCTTGCATTTTACCCCGTTTGAACGCAACTAATCGCTTCGCGATTGGCACTGACAGTCGCGAGCAATTATTTTGTGCAAGTTGCATCGTGATCGCATCGCAGTCGCAGCAGTGTGCAGCCGAATATCGGGTGACCATAAATAGTTGTGATTTTTTTTTCCTAGGTTGGCACTGTTTATGTTGGTGGTACTGTAAGTCTATGTCAAATTCGAGGTTATCAGGTTAGGTTTTGCGTCAATTTGCGAGATTAAGAAAAAAATCACAACCATTTGTGGTCACCCGGTACCTAAACCCATAGAA
The DNA here is from genome assembly GCA_940337035.1 of Agriotes lineatus. Lineage (NCBI taxonomy): Eukaryota > Metazoa > Arthropoda > Insecta > Coleoptera > Elateridae > Agriotes > Agriotes lineatus. Next base: position 134,811,748 of record OW679199.1, read on the forward strand.
CAATCGCCACGCCATTATCTATCGTTTATGAGTTTCTTGTCGGTTGCGTAATCGCGTCGTCTCAGTGAGTGGCTTTATTGTTAAAAAAGGCCGTTCTGGTCGATTTTAATTATTGCTGGCCATCTTTTGGTTGACAATAAATCACTTTAAAATTGTCCATTATAGAATTCGCGTCATTGTTACATGCACTTACTAAGAACCTTTTACGTGAATCAAGTTTGAAAATAATCAGATGAGAAATGTCCAGGGAGTTGGCAACACTCAAACACCTACTAATTAAACTGTGTATGAATTGGGCACGGACAAAGAAATAACATTTAAAAAATATAAACTAACTTTGGGTTAAAGCAGTAATTTATAAATAAAACTATTTTCTGCAATCGTCTTAAAAGTAATTACTTTTAATGCCAACATTTGTGTAATTGAAGTTGAAGTTTCTCGAACTGATATAAAAAGTATATGTTGCAAGGCAACACTTTTAGTTCCTAGGATTCATTATAGTATATTATATAACAAGGGACTAAAGTGAATTATTAAAACACGCAAGTGAAGTTCACATTCACTCGCGGGATTTTGACACTTTAGTTTCGTGTTATATACGCTATTTTTTACACCTTCAGGAACATTACCAAGATTTTGAAAATTTTGGTAACTGCTAGTTTTAGTATTTGTAAATTTATAATTATTTAGAATGCTGTGTATATAAATGTATCACAGTTACAGGTATCAACAAGGTTTTTGTTTCAACTTGCCATTTTATCGTGCCAAGTAATGCATAAAATTGATGAAAAATTAGATTTAGAAAGGGCCGCTGAAGAGGCTTTACAAGAATTGTTTCTCTCTAATCCTAGAAAAATATACGAACAAAAATATAAATAATTTTTAAAATGGTGCCGTCAAAAAAGGTTGAAAATTTGAATGACGATGCTTTGCCGATATTTTTCAGTGAAAAGTACAAATTGCTTGCTTCTTCGTTATGGGCACATTATTCGATGCTAAAGACTATGCTTAAGAATAAAAAAAGTATTGATATAAGCATATTTCATAAACTGGTAAGGAAAAATGTGGATGACAAACCTAAAAAATCCAAAGTGGTGACTGGGGAACAGATTGATAAATTTATTATGGTAAAAGTGAGTAATCGCAGTAAACATAACGTGATTTTTTATTTAACTGATATATTGTAGGTAGAGCACTTATATTGGTATTGGTGTAGCAGGAGCGTGTCGAGGAATAAAATTACTTGAATTGGTGGTGATGTAACCGTTTTGGGGATATACGAGCCCTAACCACTATATATTCGGCCATTTCAATAATTTTACTCTACTAACGTAAAACAGGATTTTATGAGTGGACGGAGAACAATTAAGGCACCGCATTTGCGGATTAAGGATTAAGGATTTCGAAGATTTCTTATCATGTTTTAACGAAAAGAAAATGTTGTACCTTAATTGTTTTTTGTTCAATCATAAAACTCTGTTTTTAAGTGAAGGAAATAAAATTATTGGAATGGCCGAATATATAGTGGTTAGGGCTCGCAATAATAAAATTTAGAGCCGATAAAATTTTTAGACAAACCAGAAAATACCAACAACTTCTTAACCATTATCCGACAAGCTGCTGGACCAATTTTCCTGAATTTTCAGCTGTAACTTCAACATCGGATACATTGGTTCAGTACGCCTTTGTCGAGAATAATTGTTTATTAAATATTATTGACTGCAGCACTATTAACGTTAATATAAAACACTGATTTATAATAAACAAATAAAGGTTATCTAATTTAGAATTTTCTTTGAATGTACGTTGTTATGGTAATAGTTTTACTATAGTCCCTCGAGAGTAAATGGGTTGCTTTAATCACCCAAATAAGCAACTGAAGTCAAGACTTTAATACCGAAAGTACAAAATAGTATATTGTGTATTAAGAGCGCAAAGTTGGTCACTGCGGATTGAGAGGGAATCACACTTTGCACCCGAAATACACACAAGATTTTTTCTACAACATCTAAAAATGAGCAGAAAGTGAGTGATATAATAATTAAAAATGAAAATCTGAAGTACTATGCAAGACAAAAAAAACTGATCGAGATTTTGGCATTATTTGATTAGTTTAAATGAGGCTTGAAACAGTCACATTTACAACACATAACAACTTGGCTTCACATCAACGTCTAAACAAGCTGACCCTTAAGTTAGAAATACGTATCAACTATACATATTAAGGCAGTCACACTCACAACAGACCATATTAACAGTCACATTTTTGTTTTGTCTTGCATAATGCATTTTTATTGATACTGAAATTTGACGTTAGTTGTCAATTTCACATTTATTTTGTTTGCAAAATCAGGCACCAGCATTAATAATTGTACAAATTGTTAACGTTTATTTTCGTTAATAACAAAAATTGGAAAAAAAAAATAAATTTCATCAATGCTTGTTCTTTTCTTAAGCAGCGAGCGCGAAATTCTACTGTCTATAGCAGTTATAGAAAAAAAGTACTTTGACTTCCTATGCACTAAAAGTAAGTTCTATTTGATCGGCTATGGATGCAGTTGTCAATATGTTTTTTACATGAGAAACGTCAGCAGTGAATCCTTTCCAATTTGGAATATATTGTACATTTATTTATTGGTTGCAGAAAAAGTAGTATCTATTATCCGTATTAAAAGTGACCCAGCTTGACAGTTTTGCGTTCGCTCGGCTACACTGCGCTTTGCCTCACAAATGCAAACATAATTGCTCGTCAAACAAAGTTCCACTTTTAATCCTAGTAAAACAATATACTATTATTAAGCATCTTTGTTACGTTTTTACTTTTAAAAACTATTTTACCTTGTACTTAACTAATTCAATTGAAAAATCTAAAATATAGAAAGACTATTTCTATAAATTTACCTACCCGAGTATTTTAAGACTACAATTTGAACCAATCAATCACAGACTTCAATTACACTACATTATACTATTTAGGAAGCTGTAACATTAAACGACATCATAAAGTTTTCCACCTCGTTAAAATAAACAGTAAAACTCCTGTATTCAGAGCTAGCGACTCTATGCCGCTGAGGAATCCCAAATGTCGGTAAACGTTCGTTTACCGTGGCAAGTTAGAAAAGTCGTTGGAACTTTCTCGTGCGGCAAAAAATTATCGATCTACAGGGTTCGTTTTAAGCACGCTTGATTCACGGTCGAAGTTGGAGAGCTAGATGCAACTTGAGCTATTATAATAAAAGCCGGGAAAAGTTTCGAGGTTGAACGGCCTCAAACCAAAATCGCGACGCTGCGCCTTGCCAAGGTAACATTTTGCGTTTCCAGAAAATACTGAAGGATTTCACTATGACGCTTCATTCTAAAATTGGAACCAAGAATTTTTGACAGGTCATCGAGATATTTATGACTTGGTCTTGTATTATAAAGAAAACTATCTCGAATAATAATTAAGATAACGAATGGTTTTGGTTTATAAGTAAAGAAATTATATTTCGCTACCAACAGTGACGTTCAGTTTCTATGAATAGAATAATGGCTACTTTCACTTTGATGTCTAATACAAATTGTACTTCTGTCTGGATGCAGAGGCGCGCAATGGAAAACCCGTGTGACCAACTGCCTCCGTTGCACTCCCGCATGGTATGAATGAGCCTGGATACCGTAAGGAATGAATGAATGAATAAAATAATTAGTACATTATAAGAAACTCTAGTTAAATCAAGCCTAGCCAAAAATTATCGTTTTCATTGAACCTTTCATCCCTTTCTAAAAATAACTTGCTTCTTTGGTATACATGGAAGAAATGGCAATAAGAAATTGATTGAATGTTTCAAATCCTATTATAAAGTCAAAAATTCGAGGAAAAAGAAAATAGCGAATGCAACAATATCTACATCTATGGTCCAAAGAAATACTGGATTTATCATGTGTTGATTTGAAATTAGTATAGGATGGACTAATTCAATAAAATGCAACAATTTTGAATTTCTTAATGTGAAAACGTTGAAAATTTAAATATTTTGGTATAGTTATAATTAATAATGATATCAGACCTTCTATCCAACCTCTGCGTATACATCTATACATGCTTGTTTTAAGATTTTCGAATTGGAAATGAAAATAAAAACTAATAATATTAAATTCAGTTTATAGTATCAGTTTACATAATGTAACCCTGTGCAATCGCATTGAATATTTTTTAATAACATTTTTGAAGTTAATACTTTGGTCCGGCTCCAATAACATATTTTTAAAATCTTATATACAAAAGGTAACAAAAAAGCTCAAATTCAATTTTGTACCTGATTAAATATGAAAATGGTTGAAAACATGTAAATTACTACATATTTATACAATAACTCACATATCGGCGGGCGCGGACTACCAGTATCATCAGACTGGAATTACTACAGACTTGGTTGATTAGACTTGAATTTTGTGGCAAATATATGAAATGACACCAAACTGAAATACCCCCAACTTGGTTTACTACCGATGTGGATTTACATCTCACTGCAAATACCTCCGACCGCATCCGACAACAACCAATACTGGCTGAAAAATAGGTCTCATATCTCCAAGCTGATGCCAGCACAGTCCAAATTGGCCAGTGATTTTATTTTATTTGAATTGACTCCACCTCCGGCCTCGAGATGTGTATATTTTGATTTCAACATTGTCCAGTGAAAAATCGTCAAAAGGCGTTGTCGATTATTATAATTTCACGCGGGTATAAAAACATTGACCACTGTAATTAGGAACTGAGATTACATAGGGGCTGGGCAATGAAGTCAATTACAATCAGGGACAGTGTAAGGCCATTAACGTAAATGATCTCTTGAGGTCTTTACTCTAATAAACACATTATCAAAATCACCCAATACATGTATTAATATATTTATTCATTGTAGCAACCCAGCAAAATTAGCATCCGGCTTCCTACGGAACTCGCTCAAAATTTATATTTATCCACCCGTTTACGCTCTTCCCCATACTAAGAGAGATTTCCGCCGCCATGGGAATTTAAATTATCCTCCACTCGACGTCCACCTACGTCATGGCGCCGAAAATTTCCGTGAAATGATAAAGACGTGCGAGACGAAGTCGGCGGAATTTCCTCATAAAAAAATTAATGCGTCGCAGGAGATTAATATCTCAACACCATGGGAGAGTAACCGTGTCTACAGGAGCGAAAAAATCCAAAATAAAGCGAACGTCTAAAGCGGAACTTTCATACATGCATAAATTGGGCCGGAAAATCGGGAACGGGTCTGACCCAAGAGACGCAAAAATTCATGGCTCGCTGCGAGCTCGAATTGGGCAACTTCTCGTTTTTGGGAAATAATTAGCGTTCCGGCCGCTCGATATTTGCAAAATTAGAAGCACGTTATTCACGAATCCATCAATAAATTAATATGTTCATGACGTGCGTTATGGGCGGTTTCGCGCTTCGCCTACCGCGGATTTCATTAATATTTACCGAATATAATGACCTAACGAAAAGTGGAAACAGAAGGCGGTTATTTATACCGGAATATAAATATGGGTGATGCGGATGTTCCAAATGTGCATTTTGAACCAAAGCATAGGAAAATGTCTTAAATTCGCTGAGCAAATGTAGCAAATGATTCTGCTGCAAACGATAGAAACGTTCTTCAAAAGCACAGATAGGTGAAACAAAAATAAATTTATCTTTGGCAAAAGCTAGTAATTAAATTCGATTAAAATAGCTTAATACGAAAATAGTTAACCCACTAAAATTAAAATGGTACGCCTACGTTATTAATATTGCACCTAGATCTGTCATTGACATTAAGTTACCAGGCTGGCACGACGCCATTTTTGTAAAAAATATTGCGGAACATAAACATTTATTCTTTTTCAAGTGCTACCTATTAGTCAAGGCACCGCGCAGCAGCTCGCTCAATTGACAATCAGACATTTCAAATCTCTGCATTTACCTGAACCTGAAATCGTCTCTTGTTTTGTTACAATTTTTAAAAATTAGCTTGAATAAGTGAAGTGACGCTTCCGTAACAAACAAAAATACATACCATAAGGATGTACTCTTAACCTTAAGTTTTACTCACCTAGCAACCCCATAAACTTACGTGAATCGAAATAAGCGTCAATTTTTTTTCTGCCCAACGTGAAAATCAAGAGTATCTAAAAAATGAATAACAAATGATCATCCGAACATCAAACATACAAAATTATAATAAAGAGGAAAACTTCAACAAATGTATTATTAATATTTGTTAAGCATAACATTTCAATTAAAAATTGAAATTGTGAATTCTTGATGTTCGGATCATTTGTTTTTTTTTTTGGAAGATACCGTGTTTTTGACTTTGGACAAAAATAGATTTATTAGCACTAATTTCTATTAATTTTCTTGTTGCTAAGTAAGCGACTTTGATGTTTGACAGTATATCCTTACCGTATCCGATAAGTTAATCTGAAGTGGGTGGTAAAAAAAGAAAAACATTATTTTTGGAATGGGTGCCCGTAACACCGTATTTTACACCTTCTCTCAATTCTAAGCAACTTTTCTAAATAACATTTTCGTGTATTTTGAAAAATAAGGGAAGTTTATTCTTAAGCCATTTCAATATTTTTGAACCTCCCCCGTAAACGAAAAGATATATTTAAATTTTGGCAAGTTTATTCTTTATTTTGAGTTTTAGATAATCCAGGGACGTTTAACAGAAACGAAAATTTTCTAATGAGAAATAAAAAAAGTTGCCCCTTTGTTAACCATTATTCTGATCACAATGTATAGGAGGAATCCTTATACCATGCGTTCTTTTTGAAAGTATACATAGGGGATACTCGTATGTATACTAAAAAGGAAAATTCCCATATTTTTGCCATAGCTTGCTATTTGTTTTAAATTAAAACTCTTAAATTGAAGTTTGCTGTATAATTCGTTGCCTACATATAGGGTAAAACCATAAAAAATAAGGGATTTGTTCTTTTTAGTATACATACGAGTATCCCCTATGTATACTTCTAAAAAGAACGGATGGTATACAAGTTTTTTCCAACAATATTGCAAATTGTATCTAAAAATTTACATTTTAAGTTATCTTTATTAATTAATACATGACAAAACATAAAATATATCAGTAGTCCAGTTAGTAGTATGTAAATTACTATGAATACAATCATGAAAAAGTTACCCGAAAAAAAGACTTTCAAAACTAAAATGGCAGTTGAAAAGTTAACATTTCATAATACGTATTAGAAAAATTACCAACAAAATACTAAAAACTGTAAAGGGGTTTGTTTACACGGAACTTCCCTCGCAAGAGTGCACCACATTGGTGGAGGTTTTAACATATTTAATCAAGAAAGGGCACGGCAAGAATGTTCATAATTATGTACCAACTAGGCAACAATTTCTTACCGTTGCTAATAATACAAACGAAACGCTAGTAATGCACACTACTCCAACTTGTGAACAAAAAAAAATCACGTCTGAGGGATTTGAACTCGCGGAATACGATAGCTGTGATCGCTGCACATTCTCTCCGTTTTACAGCGTTCATCTTGTATCGGTTTGCTGCCATTTTCGTAAAGCATCTGAGCTACACGTAAATTATTATTTTTGAGTTGAGTTGAATATCGTCTTTCTCTAATAAATCGTTTCGAGCTATAACGCCGATAGACCGGCAGACAGAGCCAGACAGAATTGGGAAAAATGTTTTTCGTCATCTAGGGACCCCAAAACGTGAAAATCTGAAGAAATCTCGGAAGGTGATTTCTTCGTGATTGACAATACTTCTTTCTCCTATTTCCAAAATCAAGAATGATATTTATGTGCAGAAATAATTTTGAAATATACAATCATTTATAAGGCAGTGATAATTAAATTGATCGTAACTTTTTTATGCTATAGTCAGAGCATTTGTTGAGATGACGAAAATTATCACGAACATGCACAATGAGTGATAATTTTCATTAGTTTCAAACACGGGCGAGAATATGTATCCAGATTGAAAATTTCCTCGTCAAGACAACATTTGAGTTTGTGATAGTTTTTGAAATCAAAAGATGTAATTTCCGAGGAGATCAACAAGTGGCCAAATGCCATTGGCGCAATAAATTTGCTTAAAATTGTGAATGAAATAATAAATAAAATACAGTCTCTGTATTGACTGGTCTATGGGGTTTTCACATAAATGTTTTACAAACACCTTTTTTCGAAAACTGTCATCAAATGTTGACATTGTCGTTAAATTCTCAGTAAGCAAAGTGAGTCTTTTTTGTCACTTAACTGCGAATTACTTTTATGTTCTACAATGCAAAATTCTTGGGCGTTCTAGAACATAAAAAGAAATGTCAAAAAATTCGTCATTTTTTAGGAACTTATTTGCGATTTTATTAATTAATATTAGTTTTTTATTAAGTAATTTAAAACTTTAATAGATACTAATCACTATTATAAACATGATTATAATTTATGTTGTACTACATGTAAATTGAAAGTGCTGATATTGCAGCGAGTTAATTTATACGTCACTTTGACGTTTGTCAAACAATTCAGCAGGCCGTGGTTCAAACATAAATTAATTGTTTATGAAATATAAAATTGTCAATTAACGTTGACAGTTACCTTATTTAATTTTTTTTATTCTCATACTAGTTTTATTGCAGTTTTCGAAAAATCATTGTTCGCTAAAGCTCGGCAAAATAACTTCCATTCTAGATACAAAAATAGCGTAGTTTGTCACTTTTAACAAGGCAAACGCTGCAAAAAAAAAAAAACGCTTGACTTTGCGCGCTCAATAAAAAATTTTATTTTGCACTACTATCCTACTGCTATATTATTGGCAGATTTTGCATCGAAAAGTTGATCACTATTCACCCGTGATTAGTAGTAATTTATTATTAAGCTTCTCTAACGATTATTAATAATGATCCGCCGACCCCTTACGTGAGTCGAATTCGAGAACAGATTTGAAATTCAGCCTACTTAATTTTCTCTTGCATTTACCGCGGGCTATGAATTCTGGAATTTAAAGTGCTAGTAGTGCAAAAAATAGTACATATATACACCGCGGTAGAGAAAACTACAGCCCGCACGCCTTGTACCCCTTGGTGCTCTCGGGCTATAATGATAGTATGTATAATATACTATTCTAATATCTTATGTTAGTATGGTTCCAGTAGATTGGGTTTCAATATTACTATTTTAACAATTTCCCAAAAATTATTCGACTAATGATGATCTTCAATCTGCTTTTTAACATTAATAGTTACTTAGAATTTTAAAAATCCAACTTTATTGTTTCCCCTACTAAATGAATTTAGGAATTAGTGTTAATGTTGCTGTTGCGTCCCGGGTAATTTGTTTGGAAAATAATTTTGTTTGTCCCATTTTTGAAATCAACATTCACTCGTCACCGGGAGATGTTTCTACGTGTCCGGCCTGATTTTAGACAATGTGGGATTAGCACATCACTTAGTGTCCCGTTGTCTGATCTTTCCACATCGTTTCGAAATTCGATGTCAAAGCAGTGAATCGTCGCATCAGAAAAATTCGCCTGGTGGAAGATCAACGGTATCCAAACGAAGATCGTGGTCTGACGCATACTACCTGAAGATCCTCAGGCAAGCCATTATGTTGTATAGGCAGAAATGAATAAAGTCGATTCATCTTGCAATAACGCTCATTATGCAACATTTTCTGGTCCTTCGAGCCGGAATAATATTTATTAGTTTATTATTTAGTTATTTTCTTTTTAAAACATTCCTTTTGTAGGAACTAAAGTTTCTCTGAATTTTGGTTTATCAGCAATTTTCAATTACCCGGGCACCCCCTACCTGTCGTTACTCCAGATAATCAAGAGTATACTGTACCATGAAAAAGTTAATGTAGGTAATATACTGTCACATTTTCTAATTCTAGGAAATTGTTACAATACTATAAAATTATTAACGAAACAAAGTACGGAATGCGTTAAGGATAAATATGAAACTATAAGAAAATTAGTGGTTTGAAATTCACGGTAGTAAAACATACATTTTTTACATAATCAATTTATGAAGGGAATGTTCTTTTTTGCTGATATACCTGATACCTTCGATTTCTATTACAAACTGCTTTTGTTTATAAACGAACTTTCCCTAAAACTTGACACGCAAAAAATTCTCACCTCTACCAGCAATATAAATAACAAAATCCTAGTTTTGGGTTAGAATCTGGCTAATTTGAGGAAAATTGAAAAGCACACAGCAATCCCAGTTGTGCTATAAATCCGTAGAGCATTTGTTTTTTTATTTTAATAAGCTATAATTATCGTCGACTACTAAAATTAGAATAATTTTTCTGGATTAACGTAATCACAAGAAGAGTAGTAGGGAGTTTTTGTATAACGTCACGTTAAAATAACGTCACGCTAAAATCGAAGAATTTTATTTCAATTTGTTGAGTCGTTGACGTTATGCAAAAACTCTCGATTATCATTTAAACAAATTCTGACTCTTGTAACTTTGTAGCACAGTGAACTTTTCTAACCTGCAATAGTAAATTTAGTGTTTCCTCATCTCGACAAACTAAATTCGTCTTAACTTTCTGCAGCAAGCTGATAACACCAGATCGAAATTTTTATCGTCACGGTAGAATCGCTACCAACATATCAGATCGAGTATTGGTCGTTTATCGACTAGTGAATACCAATGATTAACAAACTATATGGAGTAGATTTACAAAACTATATGAAGTGAAGCAATATTTCCAGATTTCAAATAAGCCATTTGCAACACATCCAGGAGCATCCCAGAACTTTGCATATTGTAAATACCCAAGCGAAGTATTCTAAAACTTCGGAAATCGCATTCGCGTACATACCAACTTTTGGCTGAGCACTAATATGAAATATGAATAGAACGAGTGGGCCGCCTCGAAATAACGTGAATTCGTTAGACCGTGACTGCAAGTGCAGTGTTAACATCGACATAGTCGTTATTGCCGATCGACAATGCGCTATGTAAGTACTCTGCAATTGGCGATTAATTGCTGGCGGCTTTCGGCTGCATTTTTGTGCTTTTACGAACAGTAAAACACTTGCACTTTATTTATTTAACGTCTGCCAGCTCCGTTTCCCCATCACTTAGTTTTAAAGTTCAATGACGCAATTGTTATTTTAATTTTAACATGCGAATCGCACACGTGCATAAAGTTGCCACTTTTACCTACGAGAAATATTTAAGGCAGTTTGTGACAACCAACTATAGGCACGGGGGGCGCCACATTCACACCTCAGCGGTTTTACTTTTTAACTGAACGCGGCCCAATAATTCAACTTTATCGCGTAAACGATTACAGAAGCACTGGCCGAGAGCAGGTATTAAAATAAACAAAAGTCGAGGAAAGCTCGCGTTTTAGCATAAAAAAGCACGCGAAATAGGTTTGTTGGCTCGCACTATAAATTTCGGCAATGAACGCTACACTTCGAAACAATGTCGACGAGTTACATAAAATCGGGACTAACCTGCGACGATTGCAACACCCAACGATGAGATTTTGGGAATAATTAAAATTTTCTGGAACACGTGCAGCTCCGCATTCCGCTTGCCAAATTAAACCAACAGATCTTATCTTGGGCCCCCCCTTTTTGAAGCGCAACGGAATCGATTTCCTCACAAATAATTTTGATGAGCCGCCAAAATCGCGACTAAACCCATATGTTGTTTTTCACGTGTCAATTTTGATGAAAAATTCTTAAGTGCGAAAACTGCTCGACGGCCTGGATTCCCATGAATCATCGCCGAGTTCAGGACACGGACTGATGTTAATCGCGAAAATTGGAAGAGCCCGAAAAAGATGTGCTATTTCTGATGAAAACGTTGGAATTTCTGGTTTGCTCTTTGCCAAACGAGAGGATCATGAAGCTGTGGGGTTGCTGAAGAGCATCAAAGCAGAAGCTGAATGGAAACACTCATTTCTGAAGCATCCCATAAAAGCGGTTATTTTTGATATGGCGAGGAGTCAAGGGTGCAATGTATGTTTCGTGGCGCAGAACTTCAAAGGAGACTTGGGAAATTTAGTACTCGGATATATAATACATATAAAAAACATTAAAATTTGGCATGAAAAAATAACAGATGTTAAGTAGTAAGGTACAAGCATCTGCAATACATTTACTTGAAACTTTACAGTTTTCACTTTACAGCTGTCCGAATACAACCAAAAATACTCAAAAAACTAGTTATCTCTTCACCCTACTCAAGACTAATGTTTATATGATATGTTGAGAGTATATGGCATATTCCATATTCTTTATTATGAATATAGTGAAATCTGTCTAGTGCGGAATTTTAAAACGCGGAAATCCTTACAATCGCGTGAATTTTGCCTAGTCCAAACTGAACACACTGTAGATATGCATATGTAACGTGGAAACTGTACAACACGTATACATTTATAGTATAGAAAATTCTACTAGTTGTTCTCCTGCGAGTAATATGATGTTTCCTGGTTTTGTTAGGCCCATCTGCAAGCGTCATTTTGATTATTTAGCTCCAATAATTCAATATTTCCCTATTTCAAATCAAATATCTGCTTTGATTTGGAGGTTAGGAATATCGAAACGGGCTAACTGTATTAGGGCTGTGTTTCTTGTACCACATGCGTTACTGTAATTGCACCGTCATTTCCATTATTACATTATTTGGCTTATCTGATCGAATATGCGCGTGGTATCTCCTCGTACGGTACTAGCTTTTCAGAATTTTTTTTTGATTTTGGGTATCCTCTACTCTAATTCGTGAAGTTATTCGTTTTGCCGTCGTGCGTCCTAATGCGCTCGCTAGTAACTTTCTTCTGCGATCAGGTTTTCTATGGTTATTTCGTCCCACTGTGGTGGTGACATCTCTTTATCAGTCCCATTTCTGACATCGTTCATGTTTTGTTTTTCATCGAAAAACTTACGGTGTGAGCTCGTAAAAACAAACCATTGAAATTTTCCGACCACCTCCCGTCTCGCCCTTCATGGAAGATTTGTAATTGAGTTGTTGCTGTATCTTCCGATACTTTCCCCATTTTTATAGTTGGTTAGTCAATTGAAATCTGGGAAAACACAGCGCGTTCTTGTGTGGCGAGATCTGTCGTAAAGCACATGCTAGCAATTTCTTCTAACGCTTTTTTTAAATCACATTTTAGATGCATTTCGATAAGACAGTGCCTCATTATTACTTTACCTGAGACTGCGAAGCCGACTGACACCCGAAGGAAGTTTTTCTCGAATGCACTCGATGTGTTGTACTTTGTACTTAGGGCTTTTCTTTGTAGTTATTGTTCTTTGTATTAGAGTATGGATTTTTAGATTAGAGTTTGTAATTGCCACTTTGACCTCTTTTTGGACATCGTTTTCGTAGGACGCTGGATTCAACAGATAAACAACCTCGCCTTCACTTAAATAAAGATTTTGCGGCAAGAGGTAAATAAGTTTATGAGCTTACGATATTTCAATTTTCCGGTTTATACAGGATTACTATGTATTGCTGTAGTTATATGTATTATTGATTTATATGTGTATATCCTACGTACAAGCGCTTTGTTTATTTGTGTGTTAAGCTTACATTTGAAATTAACATACGTTACGCTGTGAACATTACGTGTACACGTCGTGATTGCTACATCCGTACGTGATCTTTATATATCATAGATTCAATATTTTATTTCGGTACGAGGAACTGCACTATAATGTTATTTGTCTGTAAGTTGCAATTACCAGATAACCGAGAAATCTTTCAACTTAATATTCGCGAGTTGTTTAACAGCCAAGTTGGTAGCGCCCTCGTTTGATTTTGATAATTTTGGTGTTGTGTTGAAATTTTATTTTATGATTATTTTAGTTTCATAGCGAAAATATAGATACCTGACCGTTGAAATAGAGTATTCTAAGTATCACAGCAGATTAATTTTATGCAGACATTCCGTAGATTTACTTAAACCCAAGAATCTGTCTAGGATGTACATTTTTACATGGATTATACAGATTGCACTATTTTCAATATGGTTTATCATACAATGAAGCTATCAGAAGTCTTATATCCTCTATAAAAATTATGATAATAAATTTCCCATTCATGTATGTTACAACGGCAAGATCATATCTTTCCGCTACACTGAACGTTTCATTTCAGCGGAGCCCCATTCATACGGCATTTTCCGCAGTCTCTCCGTTGCGCACTGCAAGGTATTGACCTGATTTAACAAAGTCGTTTTCCTAAATCCTTATTCCGGGGAAACTTCCCTGGAGACGCCCCTTTGCTCCGAGTTCGTACCCCAGCACCTTCGTCCTGAGCACGGAAATAGCAATACGCCTCTCAGAGATCTCAAAGGGCTGTCGAACGTCGTCTGCCCTTGGCGCTTTATTGGGAAACTTGAAATTAGTAGATACTTGGCAAACATTAATTTTGGATTCAACATGGAAAAACTACAAGGGCGCAAAAGAAACACCCGTGACTTCCGCCGAACTCATTGTGTTCGTTACATCAATCCCCTTAATCATGTCGCAGCGGGGAATACTCCACGGAATTGCGCTTTATCCTTCAGCCACGGAAGCATTTAGCGGAGTGGCCCAAATAAATTCAAGGGTGGCTGTAATTGTAATCCTTAAAACTCATTAGGGAACAAAAGATCGCCGTGCTCAGGTGGAAGAAGCCATACAAAGTGAAAGACGGAAGGTTTCGTGCTGAATTGCACCTTTTTAAAGTATTTACATTGGATTTATAACCGTTAAATAAGAAATAGAACTTAAGGTTGCTAAGGTTATTAAAAGTAACGATCAAGCAAAGCCAACTATAAAATTTTATAGCGACATGACGTTTAGTACCGGAGATTGTATAAACCATGAAAGTGCAAGTTCTAAATCATGTCCAAGCACTAAACATACTAGTGAGTTTATTTTTCCGCTTCTGCACTATTTCGAAGATCACAAAATGTGCTGCTTATTTGTTTGAAGTAATTTATTTTATTATTGCAGGTTTTGCTGTTTAAGTACAAAGTCTAGGTATGCGAACTGTCGGGTACCATCTAACTTTGCAGAAACTATCTAAAAAACAGTATAACCAGTATTAACACGAGTATGCCACTTTTTATATAGTAACAAAGTTTTTAATCTGCTCAGGACGTCGTCGTCAGCCTAGTTGTTGCATCCCCACTATAGAAGAATCGGTTTCTTCTCTTGGAGGAGGTCTAGGCATTAAGACCCCACGGTTACCAAAGTCAGATTCAGATTGGGGGATCGCAGTGATCTTGGCGCGCTAGATTTTTGTGGCAGCAAAAATTTGTGAAAATTGAATCCACAGTTTCTGACCGAAAACCTGTGAGCCAAATAAACAACTTAAAAACAATGCCTGGCTTAGATTGCCCGACACGTTACAAAATCTCTTAAATAAAATGGCAATTTATTGTAACATTTTTGCCAGATCGAAGCGGTTCTCAATTTTTGAACAATTTATAGACTGCAGAGCCCGTAGAGCGGCAACAAGTAGGTCCAAAGATGAGCAAATTCTAACATTCAATGGGAGCCACGTCCCGCACAGGCTCAAGCAGACCGAGTTTCTGATCGCAATTTTCGCACAACGCGACTTCATGACTTCATCGAGTTCAGATGAAGAAAGGCCGCGTCCGAGAAGCATATGCGGAAGGCCATGTGCGCAATTCCAACAGAAGACACGTTATTTAACGACGAAATTTAGTACATTTTTCACTATGATAACTTTTGCCAGTCCATATGCAAAATATTTAATCTTCGGGATGTAGGAATCCGTCTTTGGCTGTGAGAGGGTGGAAAATGTATTTGACGTTCGGTGCTATCGTTACAAGCACGCCTTCAAGAACTTCTTGAATAGGTTCTTACAGACGACGAAGACGTGGTAGAAATTGAGAGAATCGAAAAAAATGATCGACACTGGCAGTGAACAAGCATTTGGAGAGGTCGATGACCAACCTTCAGTAGTTTGTCAATATACTGGAACGTATTTAACTGAAAAGAATATTTACAAGTGGAGAAAGCCCTGCTCACAAAACACGTTAGGACAATCTATTGAAAATTTTTTCAGTGGTGCAGTCAAACCTAGCATTCCATAAATCTGCACTAGAAATCCGGAATAAGAGCGTTGTGAAACTACGTAACTTTTGTAAAGACAGCAACCCATAGGGCATTAAAAAAGGCGAAAAATTAATAAAGGTAAGGCGAAAAATTAATAAAGGTAAGTCGAGACCGAAATTACCTATTAGAATGATTTTAGCGTCAGCTTGAGTGAAATACTAATGGAAAGAACTGAATATTTTGAGCAAAACTGTTCGCCTTGCCTTTGTTGTATTTGTCGATGTGAACTAGCAAGAAGTTTGGTAACTCCTAAATTGAAAAAAAGTTTGTTTTTTATACAGAAAATCGGAGAGTAAACAGAACGATCGAGTTGGTAGTACATTCGGCTGAAGACTAACTAACACATGCTGAAAAGGTGGGAATGCAAATAAACAATGTTGCATTGAAGCATTGATAGCCCACTACAGGAAACAGATAATTCATCTCTTAATATATAAACAGTATCCTTATACGTAACTTACTCGCGTTACGCTATCACAGTGGTCTACAATGTTATAACTAGGGATGTCGTACCCGGTCTAAAATGAAACCCGGGTACCCGAAAGCAGTACCCGGGTAAACCCGGGTACCCGAAATATATAACAAAAAAGTTAGTGTATATCTGAACATCTGAGGTAACTAGAATTTCATTCTTTTACGGCGCGAGTTTTAAGGTGTACTAAATTAAAATAGGACCTACTCACCAATTCAAATTGCAAGTGCTATTAAATTCAAGTAGGTACGTGACTTTTTGTGCGAAATTGGTAGCAGCATCAACATCACACAGAGGATGTTTATTTTACTTCACCCATACTGACGCGAATTAATGGTACTGATGACGGGTTG
This sequence comes from Agriotes lineatus, assembly GCA_940337035.1. Classification (NCBI taxonomy): domain Eukaryota; kingdom Metazoa; phylum Arthropoda; class Insecta; order Coleoptera; family Elateridae; genus Agriotes; species Agriotes lineatus. The sequence goes on from OW679199.1 coordinate 134,828,697, forward strand.
AGTATTTCCGTGAAGCGGATTTATTGCCTTATATGAAACAAGAAACAACATTATGTGGTATGGATGGGGTGATTCTTGTTATTACTGCATGGTTATGTTTTTCCACAACTTATTCCTATTGTTTTTAAGTTTTTATAATTTTCTCCGAAAAAGGCTGACTTTCAGGAAATTATATAATTTACTAGTCGGGTACCCGGGTCCTGAAAATATACCCGGGTCGACTATTACCCGGGTCGGCCCGGGTACCCGGGTACCCGCCGACATCCCTAGTTATAACCATGTACCGCCGAGCCTGAGATCGAGAGGAGTTCAAATCTAAGTACCGGCAAGATTTTTTAAATTATCAAACCATGAGAATATGTAACTTTCTACTCCTCGTCACCTTTAAATCTGAAATGCCACATTATCGGTGCTCGCTGTCCCATCCGCTAACGGTTATAAACCACCGACTCGATTTTAAACCAATTTCCTCCATTTAGGCTGCGCGCAATAATTAGTTCCCATCCCCATTGCGAATATTCTTTAATCGAAATCATCGCACATGTGCCGCTATCCTGTTAAGACAACGGCCACGGCACATTAAAAGTACCATTTCTACAGATTACGAAGACTGAATGTGTCGAAAGGGCCTCCGGTTGAGTACCACTGGTTCTACCACACCTCAATGTATTTAATTTCACTCCAAACCTGAAATTCAACTGTGGTAACTATGGCAGACGAAAATATTTCGAGAAACTATTTTCCAAAAATTATTAAAAATACTTCAAGCCTAAAATTCACAATATGTTTGCGAAACCCTTCGACATACACCCGAGATGTTTTATGTTTACAGATTGATAGAATATAAAAAATATATAAATACGACTTACTTGAAACATATTACACCCATAAGAGTGAAATGTGCCTGTTTAAAGCTAATTTAATAATACAGCGTGTCCCAGAAACGGCAACAAAACGCCAGGTAGGCATCTAGTCCGGTTAATTCTGTGCAAAATTGTAATTTAAAAAAATATATGGTGCTTAGTTTACTCACATGAATTAAAAGAAGATATTTAAATTTGGCAACATCGTTAGATCATCGGTTATTATATATTACTCAATAAAAATAAAAGCAAGGTTATGTAAACATTAAACTAACTCAAATACGTAAGTAAGCACTACTGGTGCATTGTTGTCATATTGGCTGTGAAGTTTAAAGCCGCCCAACAAGTTTTTAAAACGGTAATCTGCACTTTTAATACGTGTTAGCTTTTACTAAAAGCGATAAACAAACACAACTGCACTCCACAAGGTTCGCAGTCATTCTAATGCGTAATGCTTCGTCATATAGTACCGATGAAATCACTACTTCGACCTTGGGCACGCACAACAGCAGCGTAATAAGAAACAAACTGTTTTAACTGTTATACTGATGTTCCAATTGCTGGTAACGAAGACGGCAAGGCAGAACCGCTTCTAAGCGAAAACTAAGCATCGAATAGAAATAATACGATTTTTCACTTAGAATTACAGGTCGCATGGCTGCTTGGCGTTTTATTATCCTATATGTATAGTGAAGTATGTTGAGAAGTTCAACAAAATTTCCGAGGCTCAAAAGAACTGAACCCATTCGCCTTACTTTAACGTTGAAAGTGTAACTAAACCTTCGGTGAATTTCCAAATATTAATTTTTTTCTTCCACGTAAACAACCTACTACAATTAAAACAAATCGAACTCTCACTGAAGCAAATTTCCACAACTAGACAACACCTACGAAGCAATGCGCAACAACAATACACTTTTAATTATCGCCGCGATACGAGGTGGTTTTGAAATGACCGTGACACTTTGCTATGGCAATTTTTTTCCCCAAATACGTATTTCGTACCGCTTTAAAACAAGCATTTCTCCCTCATTATAACAGTCTGTCTTTGAATAGTGTGCACGAAAAAAATGTTTTTAGCACGTTTGGATTGGCAACATTACACATTAGCCACTGGCTAAAATAGTTATTTATGTACTAAGGGAGTAAACTACATTTTAATACTCAAATTGAAGTTTCAGTTTAGGAATAGAATAACGAAGTTTACTCTCTACTGTAAATTTAAATATTTCTTGATTTTGAATTAATAATTATCTAATATCTAGTAGTTACCTGATCTGTTAGGGAAACAAGTTTGATTATGTCATGAAAAAGTAATAAATACGGCAGGCTGTGAAAGTATACGCTTTCTTATCTGGGAGAATAAAGATGTCCTTTATATACCAAAAGATAGGGATATACCTTGTTTGACAAGTCACAAAGTTGTCACTTTTATGGCGCTTGAAAATAAATTCAATTAAGTACTTCAACAAACAAATAATAATTTGCCTTGACTTACCAAGTCGATGATAACAGCAGGAACGGGGAGGACAGAATTATAGCAATAATCGTGTTCAAACATATATCGACTGCTGCCTCACACAAGAAAATAGTTGCCGATCGAGGGATTGCAAGCAAAAGCGTCATGCCCTTGCAAGACGTTAAGAAACAGTTTTGCAGAATGAACAAAGTGGAAGGGATGGGTACGAACTCAAGACAACAAATGTAAAAAAACAGCGAAATTTATGATTATTGGTTAGTCTTCCTGTGATAATTTTAACTAACGCGGTTGGGTATTATTTGCAAATGCGACGCTAATTAAATTAGAAAATAATAACGATAGTAAATTTATACTAACCTAACACAATCTTTACTTCAGGCAATATTAAAAAAAAAACTTATGATCATTATGCATCAAATTTTACGTTCCGCAACTTTTTTATGACATTTTTACTCCGGGGAATAATAAAAAACAATTATGCAACAATTTTGGGACATTCTGTATATTAACAATACACATCTACATCGCATACTAGATCTCTAAAGAAAGTGAAAATATGTAACTCCTTGTACTTGCTACCTCTAGGTACTCTCCGGCGTGACGCCAATGACTTTATCAAGCCTCTATTTCCTTTTTTTTTACCCACCAATTCGGTCATTCTGTGCTGACGTCACGCCGGAGAGCTGTGGCCTTGTGTTTTCGGAGGTAATGACTACACCTCCAAAATCATGTTATATACAGTTGGAGTTGCAAATTTGTCCTCTGAACTTTAGAAACCCAGCGCTTGGACATCCATACGACACAAATTTACGCACTTTTTTATACGCTTCATCTGAGGCTGCCGCTAACACCAGAAGTTACTTAATCCGGCTTTTTGCCGGCGCCCTTCTGTTATTCAAGATCGTGATAGGGAATGCTGTGATTAAAAACGCGTTTGATGCGGGCAGCTTTCGCCGCTGCCATGCGAAATTGCCGGGTATTTGGAGGCACGATAGAGCTCTATAAAAAAGCAAGGGCGAAACGGGCCTCATAAATTCGATTAAGCGTGCAAACGAGCAGAAAAAGACGCTGGCGATGTAAAATTTCACAAACGGCCGGCCATTCCGCCACATTTGCCATCGCCCCCATGCTCCTGAGAGAAGTCGGATGTGAGCACCTTAGATAATTATGCCGATGAAGGGTTAGTTCGCAAACTCGTATAAATCATCAATTTGTGAAGAAACGGATAGTGTAAACACATCGCGCCCACCAGTATCAACCTTGAGGGCACACCTATGGAATACATTTTCATTATACGTCGATAAATCGTCAACTACTAAACATGATAAGCTGCGTTTGCACTCACTACGTATCCTTATAAAGCTATTCAGACATTTTTATTGTATGAATGATTACCTCCTGTCGGCGAAAAATAAGAAAAATGAAAGAATCTGAATAAATCAATGAAGATACCCAAAATCGCACGTTTCTCTAATTTGTAATGCTTACGTATATTTATTTCTTTTATCTTTCGCTGTCGACATTTCTGTGTAGTCTTATTAATCTCCTTCACAGTTTGAAAAAGTTTAGAATGTTCAAAATATTTCTATAATCTTCAATGTTCTCGACAACCGCTCTGGTCTAAAACAATGGAAATTCGTTTACTTTGCCAGAACGTGCGGCAATTAACGCCAAGACTAGAAATTAAAAGGCATCGTCAAACTGCAAGGGCGTCAAACGCGCGCGGCAAGGAATCCCAGTTCACCAGACGGACTATGGCCTCGAAGAGTGCCCAGGTTCTAAAACCCTCCAAGTCACAATGACTCCGTTGGCGCAATCAGAAAAATGAAACAATTTTGACCGCCCGAGTGTTGCGGGACCATAAATCCCTTCGCTGACGCAAAACCCTCGCTGACGTAATGCCCGATAGGGCAAAGGATTCAAACACATTCAAGCATACGAGTTCAGGGGGCCATCAATCCTCCGCTGACATAATAGGACAGAAGTAAATATAAATACGATTGCTGCTTTTCGCGTGGTCGTCCACCGAGCTCTAAATTGGCGCCCGAGGTTTCACTGTAATCATGTCTGCTAATAATTACGCAAAGTATATAATTGTGTTCTTTTTTGTGCATTGATTTGTGTATGTCAAAAGTAATTACATTTGATTAAGAGCTGATAATATCCACAACGTATTTATTATTTGCATTTACGTGAATGTAACCATCAAAATTTTATAAAATGGGGTGTTATTACATCCATATTCTCATTTAAGCAAACTGACGTATCCTTGAAAATTACAACATCAGTTCTTTACTTTCTATTCCCCTGTATAACGCATCTACTGTAAGAATAACAAATGTTCAACACTCGAGACTTCACATTTTGCACCTTCCTTCAAATAACCGCAATTCGAAAACGCCGCTTATTAGGACGTGAATGAACGCCTAGAACGTCAGAAATTCAGCATACATTTTGACGAAAATTCCTTACATTCACTCAACCCTCGCCACCATCCTGGTATTTACCTAAATATATTCGGGCCTACGCTTTGAATAACCGTCGATTCCAATTTGGAGCCGGAATTTGGTCATTAACATAAGAGTGGTTCAATTGAGAAGACGCTAAAAGCATTGCAATTTGCAGCAAATGTGTTCCAAGAGATACGTAACTAACGCATTTCTTGGCAAAACGCTTTACAATTCCACAATCTTCAAAATCTCATCGAAGGATTCGACAGGTAAATTTAGTATTCCTTGGCGCTAGCAAATCGCCGTTGGGAAATAAATTATTCCTCTCCCAAGGTAAGCATTTGCAACTTTCTCAAAATAAACCAGGCTTTGGAAAAGGATTAAAACACGAATAGTTTTTTATAACAGTAGCGTATAGATCTACAACATTACACACTTGCTAAAGCTTCCTTGAAATGTGTCATTCACCACCTACAACACACACACCTGTCCAGTTATTTCTGGCTTACATTCATTGTTAAGCACAACAAAAACATAAGATGCAAATCTTGTGTAAAACTTCCTACGACTAAATTCATTCTTTGCCAATACTGTACGCACCAAACCTGTATTTAGGGGTTTAAATTTAGATGTTAGGTTTGGCAGTAATCTATTGTATAGTTTTACGCCAGAGTAAATAAACATGACAGACATATTGCAGTTGGTTAAATAATGGACGTTAGTTACATAAAGAACGGTCTAAATTTAATGACTAGAGAACACGCAGACATCAAAAGTCAATCAACTACGCTGAAAAAAAATTACCCTTAATTTATGATTGTTAAAAATTCGCGAAGAATATACCCTTGTGCATGACATTTTGTAACAAATCTTTTCAAAAAATAATAGAACCAATTAACAGCATTACGAGTCACTCAAAACCCAAAGAAAAAACTGAATATTCGTCATACTTACATCTGGTTTCAAATAATGAAAAAAATATTCTCATTGTTAATAATGTCCGGCCACTATTTTTAAGTTACAAAATATAATAATGTTCTATATATTACTGAGTTTTCTCCATTGACTTAATCCAATGAATAGGGCTAACTAAAGTGATGTAAATCGAGGTACCTATCAAAAGAATGTAGCAGAAGCGTCCACGTGTAGCGTTCATAAAACGCTCAGCGAAAGACCTCTAAAAGCAGCGCCGACAATCATAAAAGTGAAAACTACCACAGCAGGGAACTAATTTTAGACTTTACGCTAGGCGCAACTAAGTAACTAGTATCGTAAACAAAGTGATCAGTATCGCGAGTGAAAAATTACATCCGCGACTTCAGTGTAAAAGGCACGCAATTTAAAACTCGGATCTCGGCTAATATTAGCCACTGCCAACTGCAGGAGATTCAGAATCAAACAACAGTGACACTCAGCCCTTGTGAGAAACAAAAGACCGACTGCGTAAGAATCGGGGCACTCCCGTCTAACAATAGTGACAAAACACGTCGCCGAGGACACATCCTGTTGCAGCCAGGGTTGGCATGAATCGTCCACTATAAAAAAACCTATGGTTAAAACTGCATCTAACCGTACCAGAAGAAACATGAACTTTGTTTTTTTCACTTTTCCATATTTTCAATTATTTTCAGTAGAATTATCAATGGAAATATGAAATGTTACCAAAAAAATTAATAAAAAGTTAATGGTGGTGACGCAGGTTTAGACACCAACGTTTATTCAAAATTGTCTACTTTTGATTATGTATGACGCTAAAAATTGAAAACGTTCCATCGAAGCTGATGATGCGATGCATTTAGAAATATGGCCCGCAAAAGACGACAACTGAAATAATGTTCATTTTCGATTTCACCATCCTCCAAAAGACAGTTTTTTCTTACAGATTCCCAACATTCAGTAGGAGACATGCTACTGGTAAGTTTTTGGAAACGGTTAGACCTTTCCCTCAAATTTGATGATATATTGGACAAATTCGCTGTTTATGTTATCTATAGGTAGAGTAAAAAAAAGGGTTTATCCGGTGGTTTCTTCCATTTTAGACAGTTTATTCCGATTTCGTCCACTACCTCAGTCAAAATGAGAAAAAGGGGGCTTGTGTTGCTGGTTGCGGCAGAAGAGAAATATAACTAATTCCGACAATCTGGTTTAGTAACGAGGCACAATGGTTAAATTGCACTTTCGAGAAAACGAAGGACCATCCGACCAACGGCAAGCCATAAACAACCCTCCACTTACGCAACTGAGAAGAAGCTATTTAAACACAAACAGGAAAGCGCCGAGGGTCAGTTCCTCAATCAGTTCATTCAGTTTACGCCTTTCGGCATTTCCATATCTGCGAGCCGCTTGGCTCGAGTTTCTAGTTTCAAATAATGAAAAAAAATATTCTCATTGTTAATAATGTCCGGAAACTATTTTTAAGTTACAAAAGAGAATGTTGTTCTACCGGGTGTCCATTCTCAAAGTCGAACATAGGAAATTAACATTAGTGCATTCACTCGTTCTTCATTGAAATAATTCATTTTTCTGTAGACAATTTTAACAGACGTTGACGGAAAATATCCGATTTACGTTACTAATTACCATTTGTTTTGACAAATGCTGTCGAACTTGAAAAGCAAGGCATGGCATATTTAAAAATTCCCAAGTTTTAAATTAGTATTTTAAAATAAAAATCATATCTTGAATATTATTATTATTGGTATCATTTGATGCGTAATAATTTTATTTTTTCATTGATACCATTACCTTCCCTGTAAGTTGAATTGGCGAGCAGGAATCGGCAAAAACGTTCAATACAATGTTAATCGCCTATGTTCGACTTTGAGAACGGACACCCGGTATATACTACTGAGTTTTCTCCATTGGTTAATCCAATTAATAGGGCTAACTAAAGTGCTGTAAATCCAGGTACCTATCAAAACAATGTAGCAGAAGCGTCCACGTGTACTGTTTATAAATCGCTCAGCGAAAGGCATCTAACAGGAGCGCAGACGATCATAAAAGTGAAAACTACCACAGCGGGGAACTAATCTAAGTGACTAGTGTCGTAAACGGAGTGATTAGCGTCGCGAATGACAAATTACATATACGACTTCAGTGTAAAAGACATGCAATTTAAAACTCGGATCTCGGCTAATATTAGCCACTGCGAACTGCAGGAGATTGAGAATCAAACAACAGTGACACTTAGCCCTTGTGAGAAATAAAAGACCGACTGCGTAAGAATCGGGGCATTTCCATTGATCGCCCGCAGACGATAAAGCGGGTAATAAAAAAAACTTGGGTGGCGCAACCTGTCTACACAATAGTGACAAAACACGTCGCCGAGGACACATCCTGTTGCAGCCAGGCATGGCATGAATCGTCCACTGTGAAAAAACCTATGGTTAAAACTGGATCTAACCGTACCAGAAGAAACATGAACTTTGGTTTTTTTCAGTTTTTCATATTTTCAATTATTTTCAGTAGAATTATCAATAGAAATATAAAATGTTAGATAAAAAATTTAATAAAAAGTAAATGGTGATGGCGCAGGTGAGACACCAACAATTATTCAAAATTGTCTACTTTTGATTATGTATGAAGATGAACGTTCCATCGAAGGTGATGGAAATATGGCCCGCAAAAGACGAAAACTGAAATAATTTTCATTTTCGATTTCACCATCCTCCAAAAGACATTTTTTTTCTCACAGATTCCCTATGGGGAAGGAGACATGGTACTGGTAACCGAATCCAAAATGAACGTTTTTGGAAACTGTTCCATTTTTCTCTCAAATTTGATGATATATTGGACACATTCGCTGTTTATGTTATATCTAGGTAGATAGATAGTCAAACAATTTAAAAAATGGGTTTATCCAGTGGTTTCCTCTATTTTAGACAGTTTATTCCGGTACGCGTAACTAAATGACTAGTGTCGTAAACGGAGTGATTAGAGTCGCGAGTGACGAATTACATCCGCGACTTCAGTGTAAAAGGCACGCAATTTAAAACTCGGATCTCGGCTAATAGTAGCCATCTGTGAACAGTATGAGATCCGGAATCAAACACTGAAATTAGTTCTATTTGTAGAGGAGGGGGTAATAATTACCCCACGTTCACTTGACATTAAAGGGGATATTTTTAATGTTTACATTTTTGCTGCTAAAGCGTTCAATTGGCTTATTGGTCTCAAAAATTATTATTTACGAGTAATTAGCAACATCATTATTTTGGCATCTGTAAGTACGTTGTTACCAACTTTTCCAACATTTTCAATACCATGCATTTAATACTGGCATTCTTTCTACTAAAAAGTTTGAAGCACTCACCTATCGAAAATCCTGGCTTCTTTCAAAACGTTCCCCAAGTTGATGTAGGCATCTAGAAAGTTTGGATCCAAGGCGACGGCCTTCTCGAAGTGGTGGATAGCCAGCCATATTTCGCCTTGGGCGTTAAAAACGCAGCCAAGGTTACTCCAGGCTACTGCAAAATCAGGCCTAGTTTCTATAGCCTTCAAGTAGCAAGCCTAGACAGAACTCATTGTTAGTATGGAAATCACAGACAGATTTGACTCTAAAGAATCCACATATTTAGGGACCTCTCTGGCAGCTCAAAAGTCGCAGAGCGCAAAACGCACACAAACCTGCACTCCGCCGCTGCAGGAGACCGGAGTGCAGAGATGTTAAGCTTAGCAGTACCAACTTGCTGGATGATAGGCAAAATTATTTACGCATTACGCTGCTCCTAACTAATTGTGTTCGTTTCCTACGTCTACATAGTCTCTTTCAAAGTTACGCGAGCGCTGTGACGCAAAAGAGAGGCCCCACTCCGTTACCTAAAAACAAATAGACATATCTGCTAGCGGCGCTTGCGTACATTACCTGACATCACGCCCAAAGTATACCAACATTGCTCCACGTGGAGGTGCGCATCTGCGGCCACATACCTGTATTATTATACACCAATAATAATACATTAGTCAATGGTTTTATCTCATACATCTGCCACAAACGAACGATCACCAATCAGAGCACTACAAAGCTTTCAACTGGAATCTATATGTATTAGGCAAGCAACTGTGTGAAGCTCGGGTTGGTGACAATCCCTTTTAAGAACTTATAAAATAAAACACAGGTGTGGGAGTGAAGGATGATGAAAATACCTGGAATCGCAAGTGTTAATATAATTGCAGCTCTGTTTTATTTGTACAGAATTGAGTCGTTGCAAATGTGCAACGTTAGCAAACAAATAAAACAAGCCATAATTACGAGGCAGCTGCACTGCAACTTACATATACATATAGTTCAAAAGTGTTTTCAATATTAACTTGGGACCTTCTGAAAACAGAAAAGCACTTTTACGTATTATAAATGCAAGTCTAGTTCTAAACACTTACGAATTTTAGAGAAATGTCACATTTACAGCCAAATTGTTCCGTAAAAAGATTCAAAAATACGATTACGGCACACAAGGGGTTGGTAATCATAATTTTGGTTGTTGTGGTGCTAGTACTGGACATTTATAGAATGTTCCTAGTTCATTTGTGGCTAGTAATATTTAAATTTTTATTTTTACTATTAAAATGAACTAGGAAAATCTGAGATTCTGCATTTTAAAATATTGTTAGGGCATCAATTTCCATTATTATTGCATTAGAAAAACAACATTGACCGTACGTAAATCCACTAACTAGTAAAACTGGGTTTTTCAAAGTTGGATAAATGCCGGCACACACATGTGCTATACCTAAGTGAATCTGATTTCTTCCGGTTAAATTATGATGAATGCGGATATTACCAGTTCATTTTGAACACCCACTACCTTATTTCCTTTACTAAAAACAATATTATGTACTATAAAAAATGTCAGTAATAATGGCAATGATGTATTTAAATTTAAAATAGTTTATTATAAGGACCAAGTGAAGTTATTGAAAATAAAAATGGAAAAAATATATGGTATTCTACTACAGTAGAGTCACCAACAACAGCTACTAGTCTATAGACCATGAACCTGGGATTGAATCTTCCGGCGGTTTGCACAATCATATATATATCATGCGTTTCTATAAAAAGTTAGTAGTGGTTCTAATAATCTTTGAAACTTTAGCACTTTCTACTGGCAATGGACCTAGTTAGTGCACAATTTGGCCGGGGGTAAGCAAACTTGCTCGCTTGCAATTCCCTCCCAGTGCAGTGCACGCCCTTCTCCCCTTTCGTGATTACTTCTTTGTCCAAACGGCCCCCTTAAGACTATGGGACTAGGAAATGATAGCTACATGAAGTTAAATTATTAATGTGCACTCTGTGAACAATTTAAAACTGCCTTCGCCGCTCAGCTTGAACCCAACAACCTGTACGGCGAACAATTCTAATACAGACGAAAAAACGTTAAAAAAAGAGGGGGAAAATCGAACAAGCTTATGGCTAGAACACATATATACGTGATGGAATAACCACCACACTCACCAGACTTAAAAGTGCAAATTTTGAGCCCATTAAAAAAACTGTGCGCTTGTAAATAGTGGATGACAAAAATGTCTACAGCAGTCTTTTATCTGCAATAATTACAACTTGGCCCCAAGAATGACTCCAGATTCGTATAAATATTCGTTACATAAACAGCACCACCATATCGCAAATCAAAAGTACATTTATCACAGCTATTAATCATATGCATCCGATAAGTACTGGATCTGAACTGAACAAAAACCTGATTTTCAACAGTTAACATCTAAGGAACCCTCCACCAAAAAGCCAGATGATGTAGAGTACTCTCCCAACGGGCGCTATGTGACATTCCTCTTGAGAAGCAAGAGTCGCACGATTGGCTGATATTACTAAACAGAACGAAAGAAAGAGTATGCACTACTGCAAGTCGCTACGCATATGCGAATGTTTTAAAATGGTGGTTACCAACTGCTACTTTCTTTTTCGCACAAAGTACCAAACATACTTCTCATGAATTGCCAATAGTTTATTTGAGCAGCAAAACTTGTTTAAATAAACAACAATAAAACAAAATCAACACAGAAAGCGCAATCTGGCACATGGTATCCCAAGACCTTTTCACATCAGTAACCACCCTTTGGATAGTTTCATGATAGTTCTACACAAGTTATACGCATCACAGCCTTCCTCCCTGCCATATCCCTCCTATTACGCAATACTTACAATGACGCACCTGAGCCATTTTCGCTTGCAATGTGTCGGGATGATCAGCTCACACCATAACTGCACCTAGCAGAAAATCGCCCTGTGTGCAGTTATACGCACCAGTTACGCCGAGCGCGAGAAGAAATATCAGCCAATATCATATTTGAGCAGCAAAATTGTTCATTCGGTTTTATTTTAAAGGACTCTTGCTACTCACAGCGCTGTTGCACCTGCCGTTTTACAAATAACCTGCACAGATCTAAGTCAGAATTATTTGTAACAAATTGTCGTTCTCATTCTAGAACAGGATTTTATTGACTCTGAAATAGGTGTTGCAAGTTATGGCTTGTTCGGAAGGGTGCAACATTATTATAATAATGATATGTTAGGATGGGGGGAGAAAGGTTAAACAAGCAATTTCAAATGAACATACCTTTGCTTCATCCAATCTCCCTAATGCTTTAAGTAAGTTACCTAAGTCACTGCGAACACAGTATAGTTCCTGAAACAAAAGTTTATCATTAATTTATATATATGAGAAGTTTACAACAGTAATAAAAGATGTTGAGGTTTGAAAGTATGGAGGATTTTGTTGAACAAGTTTTTAGTGTGTGAAAGTAAATTATGATTAAAAATATAAATTACAGCTTAGTAGTTAACCAGAAAGTTAGTTAAACAGTAATTTAGTTAAAATAAAATGTAAAAACCAAGAAAAAATTAAAGAAGTTGATAACAAGTGAGCATGATAGCAAAAATACAGACAACAAAAAGCAATAAAAAAAGAAAACAATGACAGCAACCAGGAGGCTGGAGAACAACAATCACTGAAAAGTATGATGAAAGAAATGAAGAGACATTAAAGAATTGAGCTGTGACCAAAAGGAACAACAGCATGAAATGCAAGAAGTTAGATAAGAACTAAAAGATATAAGAAATAAACAGCAAGAAGAGTGGAAGAAGGAAAAGCAAGAAGGGTCGCAAAATAGAAATGTTGGAAAATATAGAAGCACGGGAGAAGCAAAGTAAAAGTCATAACATAATGGCTTATAAAAAAAAACAAACAAACATTCTGTCAAAGAAAGCAAGAAAAATGAAGGAAGAAGAGGAATAGTTGCAAAAATCGAAACATGGCAGAATAATCTTCCCGCTGCGCGGTTGGATTATTTAACCTGCCAAACGGACACTCCTTTATTATTGTGCAATAAGTTATAGACATATAACCCGATAATATCGAAGTACTTTCAGTATTACCACTGATAATATTATGTTTTCGATATGCTAGCTCCTCGTTGGCTGTCATTAATTATGTATTACAATTGCACCACGTTGGGTAACCTTATGTTATATATTGGAGTAATCTCATATATTAGAAATAATAATTTATGTATTCAATATTTTACTTTAAGCTTGCCTTAATTAATACAATGCCCCGTTAGTTAAACTAGAATTGCTTTCAAATCAAGTACTCTTATTTCAGGGGTGGTTCGCTAAATCTAGATCTTTATTAATTGAAGTTTAAATTGTTAAATTGATTCTTAATTATTCAATGACATCAAATGTCAACTTCAACTCCAATAGACTCCTGGTAAGTTTCAGCTTTATAAATGAATCTGATCTTATCTTGTTTATTCTTTAGATAGTTCTCTGCACTCAGCAATCCCCTCAGAAGCCTTCCAATTCTAGTAGCACTCCTACTAACCTCCTTCTAAATGAATAACCTTACTTCCTTCCATAAAACCACAAATGTCAAAAATATATATTTAATTATGTATCACGTTCACCAATAAATCCAATCTTCTCAATTCAGTAGTTCTCTAGTTCTTTCTATGTAATTCACTGTATTCGTCTATCTCTTCATAGATTGTCCAGCCCCAATAAAATTAATATTTCACTTGCATTTCTATACCTCGTAAATTTGTTAACAGCCTTAGGGCCGGTTGCAGAAAGCAATGTTAAGTCTGGTGTTAGCTAACGCGACGTCAAAGTGAACAAAAACGAATCAAATCTCAAATGTTTATGGTAACTAATACATTAGTAAACAAAATTTGATGTGATTTTGTTCACTTTGACGCGACGTTAGCTAACACCAGACTTAACATTGCTTTCTGCAACCGGCCCTTAATATTTGTATTCAACCAAACAACTATACAAATAAGGCAAAATTTCTAGTTTTTATTAAGCAAAATTAAATACTTCAAGACCAATTGTACATTTTTCAATGAGTTTATTTATGTAACTAAACTAAACAAAAATTTCATTCCTATTAGATACTATTCTTATGACACTCTTCAATTTTAAATGTAATATTATTACAGGATATTCATTCTGATTATTATAACAAATACATTTGTCAATTGTAACCTTGGCTTGTTCTTTATTAACATTCACTGCAACCATCAAATTTGTATATTCAATTAATATCTTACTATCAAATTACCTCTCTCATTGTCTCAATTAATTTGATTATTAATATTTAAAAATTAACACCCATCAAGATTTAATTATAGTAATCTTCCAAATTTCTTTGTTATGATTGATCATACCACTTTGTGTATCATAATAATATATAGTTTATTGGGTTTAAAGGGCTATAAGCTGGTGCCTTTTTTATAGATTGGACAGTATAATAAAACATTTCCACATTGAGGAGATGGAATAAGAAACGGTTAGACGAACCATTAGTAGAAGAGATAACAGAAAAAATGAATAAACCAAATATACAACAAAGCTCCAAGGACCGACGATATACCGAACAAACTACTGAAATATGGAAGGGAATAGATAATTGGTATGACTACAATGTACAATATAACCTGTAAATAAAAATTATATATACCAAATTGCAGGTTTTCTCGTGCCCTAAAGATTCTATATAGAAAATCGTTTCTTGCGCTTCGTTTTCAACTTCCTCATGTAATAAATTATAGTATATTAAAGTATGAGTGGATAACAAGGTCTTTAAAACACGCGCGAGTTTTCGAGCACGACGGCGTAGCGGAGTGCTCGAAATAGAGCAAGTGTTTTAAAAACCAGTTATCCACGAATACTTTACGCTATTTTTTATTATACCTCCAATACTGGAAATAAATTAAGCACTAAAAACTTAGAAATAATTTTTGTCGTGATAAATCGAGAGGCATAATAGTATTTGCTACTATAGTTACGAGAATTATTTACGTTTTTGTCGCGTCCATGTCCGTTGTTGCATTCAGTTGTTTCCTTGACAACCTTTAAAGCTCGGCGAGCTTTAATCGCCTGTATTCGCACGCTCAGGCGTGCTTTAAACGGCGATTCTGATGCAGGTGTAATAAAAAAGAAATAATTAAGGCATAATTAGGAAATTGCATGCCCTTTAAAACCTTGTATAAATTTTTAATATAGTGTCGATAAGAGCTGAGATATTTGAATAAAAAGGCATTCAACCATTTTGTAAAGATGGCGGTGAATCCTATTTGCGTAACCTCCCGACAACTCACTACTACACTCGCAGATGCCCCCCTAACCAACCACAAAAGATCATCCACGGTGGACGACTATCGGACTCATAGATATAGATTTAGAACAAACTGACAGGATGAAAAATAAACATAGAGATGTAGAACAGAAAATGCCACAAGAATGGAGTAAGGAAATAATAATCGCGCTACATAAAAAAGGCAACCCAGAAAACTTCCAATTACAGAGGAATAACAGTACTGGCTACAACAGTAACGAACGACTGGTTGATAAACAATATAATTACGAATCCTTGTTCCTTTCTCAAGGCGAAAAAATGAGGTTAGTACGTCTGAAAAGTGCCAATTCGTGCCACCTGTATTTACCTATTTTATACCTTTTTATCATATACACGATTAGTAATAAAGCCTGACAGTATGTGTTATTATGTCCTATTCAAGTAGCAACACATTATAAGTAAGAAACGCTGTGTAGGCAGCCTCGTACTATAAGTTTTGCATGTGAATTAATTAGTGCAACGTGGCGGGAATGTGCAAACCCTGCAATATAATTCGGGGAACAAAGAACAGCGGATTCGAAACGACGCTGTGGCCTGCAAGTGAACGCATTCGGGTCGACCTGTTTGCCTATGTAAGTACAACATTTCAGGTGACAACGAGCTGATCTCAAACATATTAGCTTTGCCTTAGCCGCACTGATGATGCTGATAAGAGTATCATAGCTCACCGACTGAATAAGCTAGCAAACCAGGACCAGGACCAGGAAAAGGCCGTGTTACACATCATAATTGGTGTCATGTTCCTGATAGGAAAATTTTCAAAAGTATTCATCATCAACCTGAAACAGGCACATTTAAATGAAATGGAAGATCAAGAAGCCCAAATACAGTACCAAAGGTAGAATTGGAGACAAATGTGCTGAACATGGCACTTTTCTACCACCAAAATAGTAAATGGTTTGAATGTAAGTAACAGAACTGTGTGGAAAATTTTGAAGCAGGACTGCTTCTATCAGTATCACATTCAGCGCGTTCAGGTACTTATTTCTGGTGATTTTCCTCAACGTATTACATTTTGTCAATGGCTTCTCTGATTCTTTTTACTGATGAAAACCTACATGCTGTACTTAAAAACCTAATTGGCTAATTGGACCGGTATTTCTACAAGGAAGACTTACCTGTGAGGTGTATCGACATTTTTTGGAAGAATCACTACCTGGGTTTCTAGAGGATGTATCATTGGCAACGAGAAATATAATTTGGTTTATGCACGATGATGCACCGGCACATTTTAATGTGTATGCTCGGGAGGTATTAAATGGAACATATGATGATCGCTGGATTGGTCAAGGTGGACGTCACTTATGGCCTGCTCAGTCCCCAGGGCCATTTGAAGACATTAAGAGCCATTTGAAGACATTAAGGGCCATTTGAAGACATTAGTGTGTATATTAATTACTGCAGTAGAAAATAAAGATTCGAGAAATCGAATAATTGATGGGTGTAATGCAATAAGAAGCAACCCTGGTGTTTTTGAAAGAGTTCGTCTGTCAATGAGGAGAGAGGCGTCTTTCCGAAAATCATCCACATAAAAAAAATCTTAAAATAACCCAAGTAATAACCCCTTGAATTTTTGCCGCATGTTTAGTAAACACCCTGCATATAATGAACAGGGTTTCAAAAATTTATCTTCAAAAATAAAGGAAAAAAAAGAGGATGTACCGTGCACCACCATTGTGTTACACCCGGTATACAGTCCAGTTTCTTCAAATTGAACACAGGTAACCACTGTTGACACTTAGGACCTGAATTGCTAGTTTTTCTGCATGTGTATGCAATTTAGAGCCTAATTTGAAATATGAAGAGTATTTTAAGATACTTATAATGGAGTATTTCTAGTCATATTTCACGAGGTCATAAAAGTAAGTAGTAAATTCAACCAACACCACATAAAAATGCCTTACCCAAGAAAAAATCGCCAGGCAACGACCTTATTACCAATACAGTAGTGCTAAAACACCTCACAAAAAACCATCACCTTAGCAACACTTTTCAATGCCTGCTTAAGAAACGGTTATTTCCCGAAAGTGCGGAAGCAAGCAATTATAGTCGCTTTCTCTAAGCCAGGCAAGGACAACAAAAACAAATAACTATCGACTGATAAAACTATTGAACACTCTTTCGAAAATATTGGAACGAATAATTTATACCAGACTAAGTGATCAAATAACAGCCTTAGAGGTGCTTCTGAAGTTCCAGTTTGGATTTAAGACCTGCCATCAGCTTCAAAGAATAGTGGAGCTAACCGAATCAGGATACAAAAATAAACAATACACGACTGCTGTTTCTTGATATCGCTAAGGCATTCGATAGAGTCTGGCTGGAAGGCCTTAGTAAAATAGAACCTTTGTAGTGAGTATCAATTCAACTACCTCCAGCAGCAAATCTATTGAGGCTGGTGTTCCACAGGGAAGCGTTTTAGGACCAGTGTTGTTTAACATATTTGTTAAACACATTACACTAACTAATGAAACCTGTACGCATACAATACGGTCATTATATCGCAAAGCTTTAATCTTACAGAGGCTATAGCTCATTTACAACTGGATGTCAACGAAATAAGCAGATTGTTAACAAAATTTAACGTAACACTCAACCATATGAAGTGTGAAGCCAAAATATTCTCCCTTAAAAGAATAAGACGCCTGACCGACTAATAATCAACTATACTCGCATTGAGTGAAGCGATAAAACTGTTAAATATTTGGATGTCCACTTAGATACACGCTTAACTTGGATGTACCATATAAACTAGAAGCTGAACTTATGCAGCGTGAGGCTGGGAAAACTATATCCAATAATCAACCGTACTGTGCTGGGTGTTCATATACAAATACTACGCGGTCTAAGCCGAAATTCCATGTAAAGAAGAGTAATTCGAGTAACCGCGAAAGCCTCACAACAGTATATGGCATAAAATAAAATTTAAAAAAATACATAAAAAACAAGTGAGTACTGGAAATTGAAGTCATCATTCAATCTGTAATTCTTTTGTCAATTAAGTAGCTATCTCATTTATCAGACGTGAAATAATTGTTTTTATATAATCGCATAGCAGTTCCTACATGTACTCCGATTTGCAGCATTTGTTTTTAATTTGATATCAAATCGACTCATATTTATCAAGCACTTACCTAATTAGGGAAATTTTATAAACTTAATATGCAAGTAATGGTTAGTCATACAACAAACAGCAACAAATATATATTTAGTACTGTATTTCAATTTTTTTTTGTATAAAACCTAAACATGATCATATGACCTTCGGCTATATAAAGTCAAAAGATCAGGTTTGCATTACTATAAATTGCATAGCCTATGATTATATAACGTGGCATAAAAATGTATTAAGCAAATCTGAGCTTTTTCTAAATTATGGTTGCTAGCGGCAAGTTGAAGTACTCTATTTAGTACCACATAAAGTACATTTTTTTTCTATAATTTTCAAGGTCAACTTTCTAGGGGATAAGTTGCATTCCTGCAGGGTCCCTAGTTTTAATAATGTTGGTACATAGATTTTTAGTTCTTTTTTTTCCACTAAAAAAATTATTGTTATTTTGACAGATATGTCATAGTAGTGGGTAAAACGAACAACATAGTAAAATATTGCAAATTGATTAATTATTAAACTTACAATATTTAAAAATAAACCTAATGAACGCTTGATTCCAGTAAAAAAATGAAATTTGTCAAGAGTTCAAATTAAGAAACTTTGACATTCAAAATTGACACATAACCAAATTTTGAAAAAGTTCTACCAACACGAGGTATACAAATTTCCTATCGTTTTAATCACATATCTACCAACATTGTAACACTTTGACAGTTATAGAAAAAAAAAAACGTACTTTACGTAGCGCCTTTTCAGCAGTTGTAAGTTGACGGCCTGTATAAAATTCATCACAGTACCAACTTTGTTCGACGGCAGTGGCATGTGCTTGCATTGTTAAAGAGAAATGTAATAATATAATGAAAAAGAAATGTTCAAAATATATGAAATTGTGGCTATTAAAATGTAATGATGCCGAAATGTACATTTGCTTATAGAATTAAAAGTAGAACCTGGTGATCGGTTGAACTACCTCGAGATGGATGAGGAAACCTGCCCAGAACTTTTAAATACTAATGCCAAAATAGCATTTTGCCAAGACACTGCATAAAACTGTGTTAAATGTGCAGTTTTATAAAACACACGACGAAGTTTCCCCGTACATTCAAAACCGTATGGGGAAAAATCATGCAGCGCCAGATATTTTTGTGATAGACTTCGGAATGCGCATTACAAATAATTGTCAACGTTTCAAACAGGCACACGTGTTTGAATGAACTGTTTGGAATGCACACGCATGTCTTAGGGTAAGTGGCCGACTTTACAAACGACTGGTAGAACTAACCTCACTTTTTTTCACCTTGATAAAAGAAAAGTTTTCTTAGGGTTCCTGCCCTGAGAAATGCATCCCAATTATTTCGATTGTTTGTACAATATAAACACGGAAAGATTTCATGCAGATTTAAAGCACTTCCTCAACGATCAAACAATCTTAATTTACGTAATGCAGTTTTACAACTCTGAAAATCAACTGCACATCACAAGTACAAAATTATCAGTACTTGTAGAACCTTAAAAAAATAATTCTTCATGTTTTTTGG
Organism: Agriotes lineatus; assembly: GCA_940337035.1. NCBI lineage: Eukaryota > Metazoa > Arthropoda > Insecta > Coleoptera > Elateridae > Agriotes > Agriotes lineatus. The sequence goes on from OW679199.1 coordinate 134,848,792, forward strand.
AATTTCAACAAATGACCACATTTCAAGTATATACTTACTTATTCCATTTGCTCTCGGTCATGTTTCATTTTTTTTATCGAGACATAATTTAGTACAATTCACCTATTATAGGTATAACTAGCGCAGTTGATTCAAATGGACAAATCCGATTAACCCCATTATTTCTGTTGGAAACACCCAGGATTCTGTTTTAAACAGTTCTCCAATTCTAACTAACCGAAAATTTGGCAGAGTTGGATTAGCCGAATATTCTGAACAATGTTTAGTTACTCGGATACTTTTATTCGAATTTGGTTAGCCGGATACTTTTATCCAATTTTGATTAACAAATTAATTTTATTCACTTCTGGTTAACTGGAAAATTGTAACCAAGGATGATTTCTAAAGCGCGATTATTTTTTAGCTTCACATGGATGTTATTCACGATTACTTTTAGCGCTCTTGTTTCACAGGTTTTACATTTTTCAGATATTTTCCTAGCCATCTCGAATTTTGGTTTAAAGGTTTTATTTGGGGATTAATTATTATAATTTGATGGTGGTCACAATCTAATAATTTACACTCCTGGTAACTTTTTTTTTAGCCATGATGATATTGACAAAGAATGATTAAATATAAGGAACGAGTAATCGGGTATTCGGAAAAAATAAAAATGAATGCTTTAATGAGGAATGTAAAGAAATTGTAAAACAAAAAATAGAAGCAGGAGATTGGTAGTTATGAACAGGGAACCAAACACAGAAAAGAAACAAAAAGTCTAGGAGAATAAATGAACAGCATAAAAAACAAAAAGTGTAGGACAAGAACAAAAGAACAACTATAAATATAACGCATTACCCCACTGAGGAAAATGATAACTGGATACAGCACGAAAATTTGGAAGAATAAAAAGTGTAATACAGAATAAAAGGGGGGCAGAGCTCATGAAAGTGACAGAATAAATAGTGGAATGATAAAAGCAGGTGGAGATACGCTACAACAAATATTTAGAATCATAAAACAAATATGGGTTAACCATGCCGATATAATATTGAAATAGACCCAGAAAATTGCAACAACTACATAGGTATATCGCTATTAAATGTCATTTACAATATCCTAACAAACAATTGAGCACATACACTGAACAACATATCTAATGTGGAATCCGGTCAGGTTCGATCCGGAGCTGATGCTATTCACAATGTGCTCTTTGTTGATTTTAAGCAGGCGTTCGACAGAATTAATGGGAAAATGCTAATGGAAGATATGGAGAGGTTGAATATGCCGCAAAAATTGATGTAACTCGCAAAAATGACATTAACTGAAACGACAGTAATTAAAACAACCAGAGGAATCACTGTGAGCATCTTCATTTAATGTTATTATCTATCCAAAGAACTTGTGAACTGTCAAATTGCTATCAGCTTGGCATCATCATGTTTAAAATATTCTTGCAACTTTCATTATCTGATTATTAACAGCGATCAATTTAGAAAAAAATTCTAGTTATTTGTATTTGGTTATTAATATACCACATATTCATTAAAAAGGTTCATAACGGGAGGCTGTGAAAATTCAAACGTCTGAATACTATATTGGTGGGTGGCACTGTACGTCTATGTCAAATTCGAGGTAAGAAGGGGAGGTTTTGCGTCAGCTTTGACACAAACTGCTAACCTCAAATTTGATATAGACTAGAGCACAGAATAAACAATTAACGAACTCAGAAGCGACACTCGCGGCAGCACCTTTGATCTTCGCATAGCAGATTTCAGCTATGGCGGCCATATTCAAAGAGAGATCAAAAATAATATATTGGTGGCACTGTAAGTCATTTCAAATTCGAGGTTAGCAGGTCTTGTAAATGTCATCCTCCATTGTCAATACACTAGTTAAATCAAAATCGGAAGTTTGACTCCACATTTTTGAGCATGACAACCGGTATGTTGGCATTTTCACCTTGAATGTTGTCCTGTACGGCTTCCAGGGTCTGTGGGCGATTGTTATAAACCAGGGATTTGAGATAACCCCAAAGAAAGTAATCGCATGGGGATAAATCAGGCAAACGCGTGTGCATAATCATGTTCCGTCAGTTGTTGGACCACAACCATTTTGTATGAGTGCAAATGAAGTACATAATGAAGAATGCGATGAAGAGAATGTCTTGAAATGCCAGTAACAATCGAATGTTTCCGGGCAGATTGCCTGGGAGATCGCAGCATTGGACACATTCCCTAAACCTCTGAATGCATCCACCCACAATAAAACAAATTGCCGACCAGGTATACGACCTCGCAGAGGTACACAGTTGTGACTAAAACGGGTGGAAACACTTCCCATCTGCCCCCCTCCACTGAGACCATCCCCACCCTCCGTGACCCTCTTAAGCCTTCATTCCGTCCTTCTCAAAAACTTAACTTTCCGCACTCCACCCTGGATAATAAGAATGACTGATGCAAGAGGGGCAATAAGAAATACAAAAAGCATGTAATTGCATACGCTTGTAATGTAGTAAGCGACAAGAAATTTAGACAATTTACAAGAAATGTGCTGAAAGGTAGAAAAAAAATGTAAAAAAGGGAAGCACAGAGAAAACAAAATATTTGAGATACCAACAAAAATCATCACAAAACAAGATTTTAAGAAAGAAAATATACCGTTGCAGGAGTGAATGCCTTTAAATATCTGGAGTGTTAATAAACAGTACAAAACAATAACAGTAGCGAAGTCAATGCAAGAATATAACTCGGAAATAGAGGCTATTACAGCAATAACAAATATCTAGAACTACAAAAATTAAAATATATAGAAGACATCAGACCACTGGCAATTGACAATCTGGAAGCGAAGAATACTAGAAACAACACTAGGACTCGCAAAAATTATAAAATACTGCAGGAAATAAACAGAGAAAACATGGTAAGGGTAATGAAAGCAGAGAACACGGTGGTTTGGTCGCATCACCAGAGCAAAAGGACACTGAAACATGACACAATGGAATACCAAAAACAAGTGGGCGAGACAAAACGTTATGATGACATAAAAATGAAAATCTAAACTGGGGGAAGAAAGTACCAGGCCGAAAAGCTAGGAGAAAATGGCAAAAACTGGCAACCAATTTAAAAAAAAAAACAACAAAGAGAATTACCAGGATCAATGCAGCCCGCTCTGTTTCAGAGCTCACAGCTAGGGCTCCACTGTGATGCACGAAGGTAGCTGCTGTCATTGGGCTTCGACGAACTCCCCTGAATTTCCAATTCATTACCGACCAAGCACCAAGAACCAGATGCCTACATCTAGATGCCTTTTATCATCTGCAGAGGTGACAAGAATAGTTGCAAACCCCTGCAGCCTACCCACAACACTGTACAAAAATTTCCAATTGGAGATGAGCGATTCATAAATAATAATCGTTTGATGTTGACCTTCACATTACAAATTTTTTCATTATTCAAAATGAAATTCTACATAAAAAACTGAGAAAAACAAGTTGGAATAAAATAATATTAGTTAATCAGATAGAACTAGCCATTCATAAAGAAAATTATCGTTGCTTATCATGAACACAAGCAGTAATTTAGGATAGAGTCCACACACTTTCAACATGAATCGTACATAAAAACCTCAATTCGTTTTAGCAGCTAATTAAAACTAATCTAATCAAGGATCTATTTATTAAATATGCTACAGACAATGTGAAATAACCTTGTTTATCTCAAACAAAATTAGTAATGCTCTATATTTAGCATAGCAAAATAAAATATAATCCAATTAGAAGGTAATGCTTAGAAATAAACACCATAATATTGCTAACTTTGCAGCATGTGACTGACACGAACATGGTGACTTTTAGAATGTACGAGTAAAAATTTGTAAAAAGTAATGGGCACGAAGGCATTATCAGCACAGTACGAACAGCTGCCACCTAGTTTAAACAGAATCATTCTAAAATTAGCTTGTAAAAATAACTGCACAGATTTATTTCACATTTTAAAAGTAGCGCTAGCGCGTCGGCAACATTCCTCCAAATTAATTAAATAATTACTTCCTGTGCCTCGTTCCTTTCAAGTTAACAACGCAACTGATAAAATAAAAACGATTAGATTTGAATACACGAAAACCTTCTACCTCAGACGCAGAGATAATAACGAAAAGTACATTCCACACTCAAAGAAGGAATTCACATTTCTAATCAAGAAGAACTTCAAGATATAATAAGATATATGATATTTTTGCAATAATAGCAAGAAGAGAAAGAAGTGCAGAGAATGCCTTCTGATTTTATTGACATAGTTAAAATAGGTTTCCAAAACTCTTCAGATGTAAACGTAACCTACCGCCACTCTGTTATTGATCATTAGGCACTACGAAGCACAGAAAGTGTGCTCACTTTCTTTCCACACTCGATTACTTTTGTATACGTAAGCAATTACCACTTGTGTAAGAACCTGCAAAAAGTAATAAACGTGCTCATAATACCGTGAACTCTACTTGTGCTGCTTAATTTAAAATGAGCCATTCTAAAATTAGTGTGAATGAATAATATATATTTACTGCAACGCCACATTTTATTTCATATCTTCATTATGGATGAGAACGCTAATAATCAAAAGTACTGCTAATTTCACGCTGGCAATTCTAATTAATTTTTATATTAAATGTATTTCTTGCGACTGTACAGTAATTAAGTACAAAAATGTCAAAGCTGCTTAAATAACAAGAATTAATTACAAGTGAAGACTGAAAGTTTAGGCAAAATGCTTATTTTGGTGGCTTTAAATGCCAGTTTGGTTCATTTTTTAAAACACTTGCCAAAAAGAGGGTGGCCAGAAATTCCTGTATTATAGTAAAAGCTTAACAAGAGCTGAACCCACCCTTGAAGGTCACAGCACCTACCCAAAAAATAATATACCATTCCTTACAAGGATTTCATTTACTGGGATTACTATTCACAACAGTTGGAAAAACCTGCAATTTGCATTGTGTTTTTACCCTTAACATTCGAGTTTCAGTTTGAAAAATAATAATGGTGACTATTCAACTCACCCCTTCAAGTTAACTATTCACCAATCATAATTTAGTATTTATGTCATTTGCCACCAATCAGCGTAAAATTGTGCAACAATTCCGCTAGCGGAGTTTTAATGACAATTTTTTTCTCTTCCTGTGACATTTATTTAACTTCCTGTAAAATTAATCAAATATGATATTAGAAATGACAAACAATTTATTTTACGTCAACAGATTTTTATTTTCAAAGAGGACGTGATAAAATTGATTAATTACTAAGAAATGTCAACTTTGTTCGTTGAATAGTCCTTCAAATGCCGCTTGCAGCCGACGAATTGCATGAATTTTTGTCAAAGTGTTTATTCGTGTTTATTGCTTCAAAATTGGTCTCGTGCTGTCGCACTCGACCAATTTATATCGAAGCAATAAACACTCATACACTTTGACAAAAATTTTCGGCAATTCGTCGACCGCTCGCGGTATTGTATATGAAAATCGTACGACACTCATTAATGACCAATACAAAAATTAGTTCACAAGCCGTAACCAAGACAATAAAAAAATTTCGTGGAAATTTTTTGTAGGTAGACTAACCTAACTGTGAGGGTTTGTGGCGTTACGATTTTCTTACGGAATCTGCATTCGAGCATTAATTCATATCCGGAAATTATTTTCGTGCATTCCAACAACGTCCTAATTTGCCCTCGAGTCCCGCTCGGGCAAATTAATACGACGTTGTTGGACCGCACTCAAAAAAATTTCCGGAAAGAATTAATGCTCTTATGAGATTATATGTGAGAATATTTCACCGTTGTTAAGTAAACAAATTAGTTTATGGATGCAAAATTTGAAAATTCTAAAAAATAATCACAAACTTAAATTGATTTAGAACTTAATCTAGCCGTACAAATCCCAAAAAAAATATTAAATGTGTCCACTTTCACGTCATCAGACATCCAAAAACCACAACAATTTTCAAGTAGTATCTTATCAACCTGCTTATCACAAGTCGATATATTTTTATTGCGACGTAAATTAGATGCTTTTTTAAAACTTGAACATATATGAATAAAACTTGAAAATCCAGAATAGCCTACAGCACTGTTTTTAAAGGCGAATTCCAAAACACACCCTTTTGTGTTTTATATCCTCTGTATCAGAGTTCAGTCGTTATATCATTAAAAATCTGCTGAAGTGTTTTTTCCAGAATGGTTATTATATAAGAAGCCTAGGAAAGTTTTCCACCTTGGAGAAAAAATGTTCTTATTGAATATCATGCTGTAACAACACAGCTGAACGTTTGTTTGTTCAGGGCCAAGGTCAGCCATAAATTTTTTTGGACAAATATAGTACACAAGCACTCAAACTGCTATCAAATAAAAACAAATACATACTGGATTATATTGCAGTGCAGTAATATAAGCTTGTACGGCTTGTTCCATATCTCCAGCGGCAACCAGAGCTGCTGCGAGGTTAATATAGCCGTCGATAAAGTCAGGTTTGAGCCGCACCGCATGCCGGTAATTGTCCAGGGCCTCTTGCAGCTGCCCACGCTCTTTATAAACATTCCCGAGGTTGCTGAAAAAAGCTCTTACAGATCTGTCGCCACCACACTCGACGCAGTGCTACCTGTATGCCTCTGCAAGCAATGGGTTTTGCTTGATGGCCAAAGTGCTGAAATGGGCTGATTTGTCCAACCGCCTGCACTGGAAGTGTATACTCGAGAGCAACAGTAGCACTCCGGTGTTTGTTTGGTCTTGCCTCCACAGCTGCATGCAATGCCTCTCCCCGTTTTCGTAGTCGCCGCCTGGTACTCGCGGTGAGCCAGCTCCAGGAGACCTGTTATCGCAATAACAAACAATAAAGTGTGTAATGTACCAAAATGTGTACACAAGTACACAGTAGTTAAGAATAGAATACCCTTTATTTATTGTGACATAATTTTCGTTACACAGACAAAATTTCCTTTAATTACTGAATATTTGGCAACAAAACTAACAATTTTAAAATGCGAACTGGCAACACTGCAATGCCAACATCTTGCAACATTGGAAGAGGGCAGAAGCACCTTGGCCACCTTGGGGGAGGCCTATTATATCCAACAACGGATGCACAAAACGGATTGATATGATAACGAACGATAATAAAGGGGCAACTTTGGGTGAACGGAATATTTCGGCGAAAATATGGCGCACTTGTACTCACCAACAGAGGAGATGGGCTGCAAGTCGTTCATCTTCAAAAGCACTTGGTTTCCTGTGACTGGAGCCGCTGCCCCCGTGCTCGTCTGGCTCTGTGGGTTCCCCGCGACCTGCTGCGCCTGCATGACGAGAACCGAATTGCGAAAATCACTCTAATTGCTGAAAACCACTAAATCGCTGCAATGACGGCGTCTTTGTGCTGAATCGATTCGGTGCAAGTAATAAAAACCAGCCGAGTGCGGGACAAGGACGGAACTATCGCGCGCACAGCTGCTAACGGCCTTGGCGCGTGCTGATTGGCCAAATCTGATGGAAAATTTCGGAAACTGACAGCCGTTTATGGCAGGCGCTCATCGATTTCGCGCGGTTTGGGGGCGCGTAGTATTTTTAAAGGACTTACCTATAAAGTTTCCGCTGGCGGGCACTGCAATTTTTGCGAAGTCTTAAAATAATTAGCAACACGTTGACACAAATCCGGGCTAACTGATAAACCTTGAAGCCCCACCGATTGCTGTGACGTCACCGGATGCAGGGCCGGACTCGGGGCGAACACGTGCAGCTGTCGCCCGCGACAATCAACAAAGGCGGCGCAAGAAATGGCGCAGGGCGGGAACTTCAAATTTTGATCTACAAATAAGCCTGTCATTAGCTTACAGGATACCTGCGTATTTATTAATTACTTTCTTAGAGGAATCAAAATAAACCAAATATACTTTGATTATTTCTCTAAACATTTACTTTTGACTTTTCATATGTCATTTTGAATGTTGTCATAAGCCAAAGTCAATTATATATTTTGATAATGGTCCTTTTCTTCAATGATTAGTAGATATTAGCAGTGCAATTCCTTAACTGTGTAAGGCACATTGATAAATTGAATTAAAATTGTTGAAAGTAATTTATCTTCTGATTTCAGTACGAGGTAAGATGTTTACATGTTGACAAAAAAACTTTAAGGTGCTTTGACAAAACTTTGTTAGTGCAAGTAATAGGAGCCGTCAATTATAAGCTCAAATTATTGAATCTCTTGCAGAAATCGTCGTCTCAGTAATTTGTTATGACTTATTAACACTTAAATTAGAGAAGACGAGTAATTATGGATAAAAAAATGAGGAAACCTCTTGCTCCCAGTGCATGAAATTTTATGTGTAGTCGTTCTGCAACTAGGCGAGACCGTAGATCATATGTAGATTTATATTGGTAACACTTATTTGTTGGCAACACATTAGTTTGTAATTTTAAATGTTCAGTTTTCAACTTGCATGGAGGCAAATTTAAAATTTATGAATACAGAAAAAAACATTCGTAATTTCTGATAGCGACTTATGTCAGTTAAAATAAAGCTTAATTCAAGTCAAAGGGATTTGCGATTAATGAGCAATATCATGAATTCTGCTGGTAAAGTGAAAACAGCGGCTAGAATCTGCTTTGAAGAATTTAAAAACGTGTGCATATGTAATAGTAATTTACGATACAAGTGCGTAAAGCTACTCTTTAGGCACGAGTGGGGTAGAGTTAAAACGCGAGTGAGCGAGCGTTTTAAGCCCCACGAGTGACTAAAGATGCTTTACGCATGTGTATCGTACAATATTTTATCTACGATAGAATCTAAAAAATACGGTAAATATAAAAAATATTTTACATGTAAATTAGAATTACTAGCAACCGGTCCTAATTTTGAGTGTTTTAAAAATTTTAAAACACGTTGCTACTAACTACGTGCCTAATGAAATTTTTTAAGCACGTTGTTATTAACAACGTAAACTAATGAAAACATGTTATTAAACAGTCGTTTTACGAACTTAAAACTGCCAACTAAAAAGCAATTTTACACACTGTCGTAGATAATAGTAATTTACGATACAAGTGCGTAAAGCTACTCTTTAGGCACGAGTGGGGTAGAGTTAAAACGCGAGTGAGCGAGCGTTTTAAGCCCCACGAGTGACTAAAGATGCTTTACGCATGTGTATCGTACAATATTTTATCTACGATAGAATCTAAAAAATACGGTAAATATAAAAAATATTTTACATGTAAATTAGAATTACTAGCAACCGGTCCTAATTTTGAGTGTTTTAAAAATTTTAAAACACGTTGCTACTAACTACGTGCCTAATGAAATTTTTTAAGCACGTTGTTATCAACAACGTAAACTAATGAAAACATGTTATTAAACAGTCGTTTTACGAACTTAAAACTGCCAACTAAAAAGCAATTTTACACACTGTCGTAGATAAAATATTGTACGAAACTCGTATGAAAGTGGCTTTTCCATACTCGTCTCGAAATTCCGGACTCGGCCTAACGGCCTCTTCCGGAAACATCTCACTCGTACTGAAAAGCTCTACTTTCTATACTTGTTACGTAAATTACTATTTTCGTACACTAGCATACAAAACGGAATACTAAATGTATCCTCGTATATAGCAAATAAGTAGAGTAATATTAATGTAATGTAATATTATATGTATTGTAACTAAGGAAACGTACGGCAAAGTGCTACTTTGTCGTACGAATACCGCAAAATACTACTTTGCCGTACGAATACCGCAAAGTGCAACTTTCTGATTAATAAATTGTACGGCAAAGTAGCTCTTTCAATGCTAGTGTACGAAAAAAACAATTTCGAAATAATTTTAAAAATTGGAAAACCAAAGCTTATTATTATTGTTAATATCCCTGACTAATTTTTAGATTTCAATCAGTACTGTTCATAAATATATATTTAGAATCTAATGTTCGGACTGTAGAAAAACTTTCAACAGAAGCAAGGGATAACTATAGTCCATTTACTTGACATCTGCACTGTCAAACGGACATTATGTTGGCACCACTGCTATTTTTCTCATTTTAACAATTAAATTACTGTACAGTCTAATAAAAAACACATTATTTTTGAGGTATAGTCAAGAATTTTTTTTAAATTTTGACACTGACAGTGCAGATGTCAAGTAAATGAACTATACTTGGGTAATGAATTTTTAAAACGCCAACTGGGTCGAAAAATTTGCGAATAACACGAAAAAACGGACAATTTACTCTGTACAATTTATTAGACCACGTTAGATTGAATTTGAAATACACAGGGGGCTACCCAAAACTTTATAAACTATTGAAATCGATGGGGTACAAATATAAAAAAATATACCTATTCTAAAAAATACATGATTGATTCAAAATTTCTGTTGGCAAGCAAACTAAAATTTAAAGAAATAGATATTGGGTTTCTGCTGATGGCGAGGAAGGGGTGACTTTTATGTTCCTAGATGAAACCTGGATACACCAGAAAGGACGCATGATACGAATGTGGTTGAAAGATGATGATAGGTGTACTAATAATAAGTTATTGAAATCAAAAGGTAAGAGATTCACAGTACTTTATGCAGGCTATTAGTGGTTTCCTGCCGAAGTGTGAACTTTTAAATTCAAAAACTGAGCATAGAGATTACCACAAAAATATGAACAGGGAACTTTTTCAAAAGTGGGTAAAAATGAGTTGGTGCCTGCTTAACTAGCATTGGGGGTAAAAGTGTTACCGCTATGGATAATGCTCCATATCACTCAGTGTTGTTAGAGAAAAGACCAACTACTAATTTAAACGAAAAAACTCTCCAGGCCTGGCTGTATAAAAACAAAATTAATTTTGATAAAAACGATGAAAAAAAACAACCTAAATAATTTCGACAAAAAATATAAAGTTGACAAGTTTCTAAAGTAAAACAACATCAATGTAAATGTAAAATGTATTCTGCAAAACGCTATATAATAAATTAATAATGGCAGCCCCAAATTAAAACGAAAACGTCAGAAGGGTTTTGGGGGAAGTTTTGGGCAAATATGATGCTGATAAGTGGAGAAACTGCATTAAGCATTGTGAATCTCTTCCCAGGAATGATTGAGTGAAATATATGGGAGAACACTGTGGGGTTGACATTCTTCCTGTGGTAATTTCGTTAGCAGAGTCGTCCGGTTTTGATAAAGATTCGGAATTGGAATTATCAAATGACCCCTTCAGCTTTAATAAACAAACCTAACAAAAGATCCATTAGCAGAAGCACAACACAATGGTGAAAAATGTGCAAATTCTCAGTTTTCCAATGGTTTTACATCAACGTATTAAGTTATTCCTGGAATAACATTGATGTTTTGTAAATATTTGCCAGAAAGGTCTTTTTGTTATTCTGATATATTGTAATGGTATACAGCAATTCTGGTTGCATTGCAAACGTACGAATAATAAAGAATGATTCAAATAAGCCCAGAATTGGTATTCTATTTATTGCAACAATAAGTCACGAGTAAAGTATGGTAATTACAGACATGATTTGCAATAAATGTAATTTAGTTAACAGAGGCTAGTATTTGAATGAAACAGTCTCGGCAGGATTGCGTTTAGTTTATTTTTAATGATTTGTGCTCGGTATGGCAAATGCATCTAATTTATGATCACTGACAGGTTAATTTTGAAACGTCAAAACATGATAGTGATTTTACTTAAGTACAGAGGTGTTTCGAAGTGTTACAAAAGTTTTATGAAGCGGTTCTGTGTTCATATCATTATGCCAGCAATTAATAACGCAGCTGAATGGTTACAGAGCAGTGTTAAGGAAACACAGGACTGCAAAGAGCATGGAAAAGCAACCTGAAAGTGAAAGAAGACTACAATACAGAGCTAATAAACTTATGAACCAGTGTTTTAATAAACTAAACGAGAAAAAGCAATCAACGTGAGGTTAGTGTGTTCCAGAATTGACATTTATGCAACAACAATTTAGTATTTAAGAAAAAAACATTGTAAAAACTTACTTGAAACAATTGTTAACCTGTTGCTATGTTACCTAGATGTTTTATTATTATTATTTATTAGGGAAGCCAAGCCAGAAGATGTTATAATATTGGCTCCCAAAGTGTAATTGATTTTGTACATTAATGAAAGTACTTATTTGTGTCAGTTGGTATTTTCTATTTAATCGTGCAGTACCGGAGGGAATTGATCCGGAAACTTCGCCCATTTGTGTTCGACTTCGGAGCTATATTTCAGGAGATTTTGAGGCTGCGGCAGCGTGTAGTGAGACCCTTTCTTGTGAGACAAAAAGACAGCAGCAGCGGAAAGTACTCCAGACAAAAATTACGAGCTTAGCGTACCTAAGAAGCATAATCCAGGTACGAGGTCCACTTTCAAAGCTCGATACGAAAAAGCAGGAACTCAGAGAGATTCACAGCAACATGGAGTAGCTGGGGCAGACATCGTTCGTAATCTAGAGATAAGCAACAGCCTCAGGGAACGCTCCAGAAAGAAATTACGAAATTGGCAACAGCAAATTGTGCAGAATTAGGAGAATAGTTTGGCCAGCAACCAAAACAGAAGAGAGTTGGCGTCACCTATGACGTGAAAGGAAACAAATAGGTACAGGTAAGCCGAACAACTTGATTCGTTAAATTGTATTGTTATTGTTTACCTGAGGTGAATTTATTAACTGTTGGTCGATTTGCGATCAAATTACGCTGAAGTTTTGTGTGTTAGATCAGCTCTGTGTACATCCAATTTTAGGGGTTATCTGTCACTCGTTTAAAAGTGGGCATTTGCTATACTAGAGTAAAAATTATACGGTGTTATAATACAACCCTTTGATATTGAGATCTCAAAAGCTAGCCGTGGCATTAATTTTTAACCGTGAGAGAGGCTACAATTACTCATATTAAAAATTGTAGTAATCGTGATAAGTTATTTTATGTATTTTAATTTGCAAGTAAGGGTAATATTTTTATAACAATATAGATCTGTTAACACTAGATACGATTTAGTTTAACATAAGATATGTAACTATCGCACTTACGTAGTTCTAATTACAATACTATAAAAATAATATGACACGAAATTCAACAAAATAATGTTGATACTTCCACAAATCTGTGACATAACCTACAATTAGTTTGTGCCGCCTAAATTTAATTTTAAGCAAAGTCCACTCACTCTAACCCCCGTTCACAATTTCCGGATTCTCCCTTACATGAATAGTTATGTATGGTACAAGCGAATTAAAGAGGCATTTTATCTATAAGGGATGAAATCTCTTTATTCACGTGTGACATTTTTTTTCCAATACTTACATTTAGTTATATAAATGTTTTAACATTGAATAAATAATTCTAAATGAATAATCATATTACCTGTTTTTGTATTAGTTACCACAGCAACATGTATTTATTTTGTTAGTTGCTTTGGATTATGGACTGTTTTATTTACTAGTCAATAAAGTAACATTTTACCCACCTTCATCATTAAAATGTTACTTTACCATTGTGTTTTTCATAGATAAAATACAGCTTTACAAGTAGGTATTGAAAAACATGTTTTATCTACGACAGTGTGTAAAATTGCCTTTTAGTTGGCAGTTTTAAGTTTGTAAAACGACTTTTTAATAACATGTTTTCATTAGTTTAAGTCGTTAGTAGTAACGTGTTTAAAAGATTTCATTAGGCACGTTGTCAGTAGCAACGTGTTTTAAAATTTCTAAAACACGCAAAATTACGACCGGTTGCTGGTAATCCTAATTCACAACTAATTTTTTTAAATATTTACCGTGTTTTCTAGATTCTATAGTAGATAAAATATTGTACGATACACATGCGTAAAGCATCTTTAGTCACTCGCGGGGCTTAAAACGCTGGCTCACTCGCGTTTTAACTCTACCCCACTCGTGACTAAAGAGTAGCTTTACTCACTTGTATTGTAAATTACTGTTATTAGGTCTCAGCCGATGAAGTATTCAAAAATTTAAAGCAGGTTGGAAAAAATATTGATAAAAAATTCAAGCAAAAAAGATAGTGTTTGACATCTTTTGGACCATTATATTTACTTAGATAATAAGTTTACATTCATACGTTCTTGAACATTTTATGGCAAAGTATGAACAAACACTACTTTCCGAGTTCCATTCATCTAATTTTCTGACCGAGTACCGCAATGCGAAATATTTTAACTTAAAAAATGCGATATGCTCGAGCTTTTATCATAGTGGTGAAAAATAGATTTAAAAATACTTAACAAATGTTGTAGAATGCTTACAAGTAACCATTTCCTATCAAAGCTATTTCTATAAATATCCAGTATATGCGATAAGGATCCCGTAACATTTCAATTTATTTAATTTATTGTAAATGATAGCAATAATGATTATTGGAAAGCAACATTATCCTACAACGGTTTATTATGTATATATGCTACTATTTTGTATTAAAGATTCCAACTGCATATCTCTGCTAGTTAGAAATATGGTTAGATAAAAAGTTTCCGCGTAGAACCTACCGTGGTTGTCGAATATTTTTAAATAACCTTTGAAGACTTCAACAGTATGTACGGCGAAACTCCAAATGCCAAAACCATATATTTGCTAAGAACACGAGGCTATCCAGAAGTTTTCCATTCAGGAGACAATGACAGTGAAACCATGCATTGTAGAAATATGTTTGGCAATAATCTTTGAATTTTGACTGCACTCCATTTACAATATGTTTTTTCAGTGTTACACAGCATTGAAAATTTTTATAAATGATCCCGTTTCAATGTTTTGCGATGGTTCTGTGCTTTGGAAACTAATAATTCGATAGTATGAAAATATGGGGACATCCACCCTTATTATGATTTGCTAGCTCAATAATAATATTTCATTAAAGTGGTATTATTTTACTTATAATTAATAAATAAAGCTAACACCAGTAACTTTAATTCGGAGTGAGACTCAAATTACAAATTTCTTTTCATTGGAAAGTGACGATGGGCAACTTTGTTTCTGTTCATTCTCATAACAGGCTATGTAGTTCAACGAAACAGCGAAGACATGTAGAAACAGCCGAATGACCTGAAAGAAAATAACGTCAATACTGTACAATTAGGTAAAATTTTGATGGATAAGTTAGAAACGAACATGAAGAGAAGTACAGTTTTGGCATATGACATTTTAACTGGTTTTAACCCATTTTCCCGCTCTCCGTCTGGTTTAATTTTTCCTTAAAATTTTCAATACGTTAACGAGATGCTAGTACAGAATAAATATAACATACTGCATATAGTAATAACTGTATTCACGTTTAAGTACACATTTTCTTTAATATGTAACATACATTACTTAAAACTTTATTGAAATGTGATAACTACATTTAATCACTCGAACCTTTAAAATTACAATTTGTACAAATTATCGTGTTTTCCATATGTATTTTACATATGTTTTGACCGCATTTTGAACAAATTATCTTACTTTTCGTAATGAATTACAAAAATAAAAAGTGCTCGCAACGGGTTTTTAGTGATAATATGCGGAAGTGAACTTGAATGTGTGAATTTGGCCACTTTGTAGGAGTGCTACGTTTGGAACTGGAAGTGACAAATAGAGCTTAGAGGTTATGATGATTTAAAAGAAAATTTCTATTTTATTATATAAAAGTCAATTTGGTTTTCTTTAATATGTCAAAAATATAAGAAATATCTAAATTTTAAGTAACTAAGAATAATGTGGTAATTAAGCGGGATGCTTAGTGAAATGAATGATTTAAAAATAATAAACAGGGTATGTTCCAAAGTAATGTGTATAGGCACATTTTTGGTATAATTTAATTTAATAAATTAAAGTGTACAAGAGCATAAGTAATTAAATATTTGCCCATCAAAGTGATGTCCAATAATTAATATGTTGTTATTTGACACGTATACCTAATAATAGGGGTGTCTGCATCCAACAGATAACGGAAGGAGTTACTGTGAACCTGTAGAAGTGTATCCTTTAGCTGACTTGCAGAACTACAAAGTTGCAGAAAACCTCATATGTCATAAAAAGGTTAAAACAATATTGAATATTGGAGACTTAAAACGCTTTAGATTTTGTATCAATAAATTACACTTAAATCATATAATTCTTAATAAGTAATTACCTGATATAAGATGCTAATTGATATCCACAAATGCTATGAAGTTAAGTAAACTGTCAACGCTTTCTATTAAAAAAGTTACATAACTGGTATTAAGTTTGAATGGAAAGAGTTCTTACAAATTTAAACTTGAGCCACGTTACTAAGGTGAGCCGTGTAATCAAAGATTCTGACAGTTCTCAATGCGGCTTAAACGAGTTTCACACGGTGCGCATTTTACGTAAACGTCGGTTGTATGTTGCTGTAAAAGAAATTACCGCACAACAAAACAACGCTCATTGCTCCTCTGGTGTAAAGGCGTGCATAAGCGGTGTTCGACTTTCTCTTCAAAACGGCCAACCGCAGAACGCCTTTCTATCACGTATTTTCAGTGTTCGTTTACTTGCCTTGCCTTCCTTACTTGGCAGAAGTTTATTACAATTGTAAAATTCACGTTCCTACCTGAGAGATAGAGTTTCAAAATTAATCAGTAAGCTAGTATAGTATACAATTTACATAAAAAAGTGTCATTGGCGCACCAGATTATCTAATAAAATAAAAGCAGTGTATAACAATCCAAATTCGAGGTTAAATCAATTTGACATTTAAGAGTAAATATTTGAGCGTGGCTATGTGGAAGATAATTTTAATAACAAACAAAATTCAAGTAAATTAAATTCATTCATATACCCATAAAAAGATCAGTGCAGTATAGGATTAAAATTAAAACTAAAACCATATGCATGGTGGCTCAAAAAAGTAAAAAAAAATGTATTTAAATCCCAATATTGACATATAGCTTCAAAATAAGGTATGCTTTAATACTTTGTGAAATGTTCAAATTGCTTTCTCCGCACCGCAGTGCAATCTTGGCATCGATCAGACATACTACGGCTTATTTTGTTGCATAATAATAGCATTGCAATGTTGAGACTTTTAGTATTTAGATTTTAGTACGAGTATAATAAAATGGAGGCCTTAATGATTCTAACTTTCCTGTTTCTGATTTTTTGCTTTTTTTAGTTTTTTTTTCTAGTTCTAGTTCTAATTTATTCAACTAAGAAAGCACAACACGAAAACTTCAAATCAGTTAGAACAAAATAAAGGATCACTATATTACACTTACACGCATATTTATTTCTATTTAATGTTTACTCTTGAATGCCTTAGCCTACTACAGCCACAATGGCGAAAGTAAACTATGTTACAGCCTAAATTCGGCTTTATGAAAAAAACACGGCACCACGTTAGAATGCCCGCTTGTTATAGCATAAACTGCTCTTTAAACCAAAACCGCCAATTTGTTACAACATAAAACCTACTTTACGACAAACTCGGGAAAATTACAAAGATCCGTTGTCCCAATCCCGTTACGATGGGCTGTAACAAAGTGGAGAAGGGGAATTCTTTACTACCTTGGATTAGGGCCACAATCCGGTAAACGAAATACAGATATTAAATGTTTGGCGCCACCACTTTTGTTGGTAAATCCGTTCACTCCAAATGTGGAAACAAATGAACGAAGCTCAAAAGGTGTTTTCAGTGCTTGATTTTAAGCAGCGGGCAGCCTCAGTAATCTTACCTTTAATTTTCTTTAACCCCTCCCCCTGTATTCCTTACAAAGAAAACACGAAATACAAATAGGCACGCAACAGTTGATATGCGAAATAATAACGCTCAAAGTAATTAATTAAATGCAATCTATTAAGATAAATAATTATACAAACATAAAAAAAATGAATGGGTTAGTAGCTTTAAAATTACTTGACAAAAACAAAGTTTATCTACAATAATGACATCAGCAATCGTGAATTTGACTACAACAAAATTTACTACGGCAGTATGTTGACACGGTAATAATTCCCCACAAAGGGTAAATGGACGACGAAATGAAACTTTTAACTTGCGAGGTGCAACACGACGTCCGGTTAAGATAGAGCTGGTACCTTTAAGAATCCAATGATTAAATCCGCTTCAAGCGTAATGGAAGACTCTTAGCTTCCCGATAAGGACCCTTCGATGACAACTAACTTATTTTCATCACTTCAACGCCGACAGCTAGTACACACATCACGACGAAACAGCTCACAACTTCAATCGGTACAAAAACAACGGCTCCACAAAGCCCACAGTTAATTAAACGAAATACTTTACAGCGCGCTCCAACAGCGCGAGGCTGCTGGGGGGCGAATTCGAAACAGTTCTCGGCTCTCCTAATGGAGAAACGGGAATGAATTGCTGCGGGATAAAATTCTAAAACTACATGAAAAGGCGAAGGTGTTACTTAGCTTTGTACTTTGTTCAACTTATGTGGACGGCGCGGAAAAGTCCCATTATGATGAAATCCTAAGGTAGCAGTATGCTTGGACCTCTGTGAGGTTCTGGCCTGCATAAACGACAAAACCACAGCCAATGAGTCTCTAGAGCGGCAATTAAGATACGGTAAACAGGCTACGTCATTTCATACGGTGAATAAAACATATCTAAATTTAAAACACGCATATCTGAACTTGACTTAATGATGTAAAGTGAGCTGGGAAAAGCTAATGAACGAGATTGGGTTTTGAAACGTACCTAAACTTTTAATTTAAACGTAAATGAAAATACTAATATCTGAGATAAAATGTAGAAAATGCAGGAAAGCGCTGAATTAAAAAAAATGTTCTCACAACTATGAAGAAGGAAAATTATTGTAGCCCTAAACGAACATTTGGCAACAATTAAAAATATTTGGCAATAAACTACATTAGCCATCTCCCAACTAATGCAGTTGAATTAATTTTATTAATTCTTTTACCACATGTTTTACTTTGATCTAGTGGAAGTCTACCAATTTTAATTAAAATTGCACGCATTTAAGTACAACTATGTCAAACTGACAAACTTTAAATATGTTTCGTTTTTCAATTACAACCTTTTTTAGATAAACCATACCCTGAAAATCATTAATAACAAATACAGCTCATGGCTTTCTAGGTCTGTAGCGCTATCTAATATACCGGCCGATCGAAAGAAGAAAAAAATTATAATAGGACTTGATCAGATTATTAAAGTTGGTGACTGCCCGAGCAGGAAAACTAGGGCTACATGCAAGGAAAGCAACAGACACAGGCCATTCAGAACAAGGCGATAATGCAATGTTATACGCAAACGTACGTGACTTGCGTGTAGGTGAAGCAACAGACCTTCCAAAAGAAAACGGCGGTGCAAGTTTGCACGCAAACGTACATGACATGCATACAGGTATAACAACAGACTCAGCAGAAGTAGGCGGCAATTCCTGAGCGCAGATGGACACGCATGAACAGCATGCAGGTGAAACAAAAAACGCGCCAGAACGAGGCGGCGGGGCATGTTTGCACGCAAACATATATGACTTACATGCAGGTAAACGGCAGATTCGCCGGAGAAAGGTGGCGATGCCTGAGCTCTGATGGACGCGCGTAAACTGCATCACAGAACAATACCTAATAGAAGCGATTTTTTTCATAGGGCGCACCTTGACGACGGGGTGGCCCAATTACACAATGAGCGGGAGTTTTTAATGGCGCGAGTGCGAAATTTAAATGCCGCGTATAGGCAACCCTAGAATCCATTAATTTAAAAAATATTTTGAAAATACAATTTGATTTAAAATATAATTCATAAATTTTAGATGATAATACTGAATTGGGCATTAGCAATTAACTTTACAAATTATTTCTTAAATGCAAATTACAACAGTGCAACTTTTATTATAAATCAAACAATTATTTAAAGAAAACAGTAGCATAAAAAAACTTTATTAATGTAATAAATACAATCGCGGAAACTATATACAATACAACAAATATTAAATTCTTAATATAGGACACAAAATAAATGCTTATGAAACAACATCTAAATATATAAAATATATATTCATAAACATAATAAATAAATAACAACCTACTTCGCAGCCAATTCGTTCATCTTCTTCCGATGTCCTTGGGTAATGGCGGTACTTGGCTTACTTTTTCCTTGACGAATTTGAAGATTAAGAAAGTGGTGCATTTACTTAATATCAAATCGTCGCAGATGTGGGGCAGTGCCTATCTCTAAAACCTAACGATGATTTGTAGAACTGCTTCAAGTTATTCCAATGTAGGTTGAAACTCGGTAACAGAAAGAAGTGCATATAAATAATCCTAAATAGTTTTGGTAAATAACTTAACGTTAACAATTTTGAAAATTACTGCTGTTGCTTGTTATTTCGTTATTTTCTGAAGGAAACAAATTAGTTGATACGTAAAAACATGTAGATACACTTGAATAAGTCGAATGCTGATCATAATATGAACATAAAATTGTATTAGTTTCTAACACATTCGAAGGAGTAACGATTAGTTCTCCTAATGCTTCGGAAGCTAAAGAATGCGGTTGAGAAATTTATGTAAATGCTTAGACAGACTGACCGGTACAGTACCAATTTTTGCAGAGAGGATAGTAGCAGGAATACTTCTTTTGAATGCTCACCATTATCACCATGCCAAGATCATCTATAACTGAAAAAATTAAGTATTTTAGTTAGCTGGGTTAGATGATACAATATTACAAAATGAACTATGGATGTTTATTTGGCTAAGTCGCTGCAAACAAACTAAGAATATAGATTTAGAAACTGAACCAAATCGATAGACATTAGAATTAACAAATATTTAAACAAAATAATTGTCAACTATGCAGATCGACACACTTGCCTCAACAAGCAAGAATATACAGAATAGTTGTGGGGTGAGGCACAACAGGGTTCCGTGGAGTGTGACGTCAAAAGTCGATTTTCTTGTCTGCGCCTGCGTTTTGCAGGTTGTAAATCTTCTTACCTCAACCTGAACGGGTAGCCCCCTCATTTTTATGTGTTTCCGAATCGCAGGCCTCAGCTTCACCCCAGTGAAATGCATTCAGGTGTACCAATAGACTCCCCTGATGAAAGCGATGCACGTTTGCAAGTGAACATATTTACATAATTACTGTGAACTTGAACGTTGTGTTGCTTAAAATCGAGGATTAACCGGAAGAAGTCAAGAAAATCTACTCCAAGAATTGGTAGTAGTATATCGACAACGTAGAGTGACCACTTAACAGATTTTGCGAAAATGGACTCAGCTTTCAATGTAATAACTCTTTCAATTGGTAATGGGTTGAATACGCTGTGAAAATGTGTTTGTGAGGTGCGTTGTGGATTTTGGAATGGAATTTGTTTAAAAAGTTTATCGAGAGGATTGAAATGCTTGACCCAATGTCAATAATAAAATTTTGTGTAGATGATTGAGCACAAAATTAACCCCTTGTTTATCTGCATTTAGCATGGGCGGTGTTGGCCCACGTACATGCTTCATTCGTTTTTTTGGAAAAGAATACTGTTTGTTGCACTTGATTACATTATCTGCGAAACAAGAGTGGCCAAATTGTAGTTAAGACCGTCCCATTCAACGCTATACAGTGTGTTCAAGATAAGAAGGACCAGTATGAGGATCTCGTTAATAGTAACAGATACTGCGACGTTTCACCCCCTTATTAAGGGAGCCAAAATCTATACCTCGAGTTAGCTCTAGTCGGCTTGGCTCAAATATAGAATAGATAAGTAATAACGCAGGAGAATATCATACACAAATATAATGTGTTTAAATAGGTACATCAATAACTCAAAATGAATTGTAATTCAATAAAAAATACATGAATAATAACGAGGGCGGTGTTTGCTTTCCTGGATGGGCGTGCAACCTCAGTCGCATGGAAGTACTGCAGCCCTGCTGGTGATGGCTCGCTATAACGCACGCCGGATCTTCTAACAGCGAGGCCACTTAGATCGGATGTCTTGTTTACAGGTTACGCACTTCGGTTCTACTGGAATGGTCGTAGCTCTTTTGCAGCAGTGGTGATGACGAGTTGTTTACAGGAGATGGCTACTGCAAATATTCCGGATTAAATAGCAAGCTGGTAAAGGTTACCTGCATCCGGAGCTAGCTTCCGCTGTTTAAATGGCGGCGTGCTGGAACTGGCGGCTGGTTTTACAGGTGAGCGTCGGAATGCTTTAATATCAACAAAATTAAGTTTGTTGAAATGCGGCCTTCTTGAATACAATTAAAGTTTAAGCTCTGGATTCAAGCGAATACGGACAAAATATCAACGGCGGTCTGGTTCGGCGGATTACAGGAAAATTAATTTGCAGGGGTCGCGGTCTCGCCTTGCAATTAATCGGCGGTCTGGCGGATTATAGGAAGTTAAATGCATTTACAGGCTAACAGATACGCTGTCATCTCCCTAAAGGCTTATTATAAGTGATTTTATTTCACTAGACAGATACGCTGTCAGGATAAAATAAAATCATATCAGGATTGGAAGGAATGTATTTGGAAAGGAATCTCAAGATCTCTTGAAGCGGTCATATGTTCCCCTTTTATAGGTTCCGTGCGTTCTTATCGGCACACAGACTGCCTAGTTCCTGGGAGGGGAAAACACTTCTGCGGTTCTTTCGCGCATCGACATTAAGATGCTGTTATCTTCTTTTGTCGCGGCGGCTAGATGTAAACACTCGATAACGCCATGAATTAAATTCAAATACCTACTTTTTGAGTATTATTAGAATTTTTATTCAAGAGCAAACGTCACAATACAAATTTGATTAAATGGGGAAAAAGTTGCGTAAGTAAGGGACTAACAGAATTACGCTTAGAAATCCTTGACACGGTTTTTCGTTTTTGAGTTATATTAAAAAACGTAGATTCGTGTCCACTTATAGTGCCATTTTAATTTTTATTTTTAACAAAAATTAACGAATTTTCCTTAAGTTCTCAAGTTGACCATTTGGCTGCTGGAGGTACAGTGGTGTTCGTTAAAGTGTTGTACAGCATTTGAGCTTTGTGAGTATGAATTACTAGACAAAGTTAAAAAAGTGTTGTACGTATACAAATATTTTGAAGATATACATCTAGGTCTACCTAGTTAATAATACAATGTGGGTCGTTGTTGAGTAAAAATACAACCACCAATAAACTTACAACTCTCTGTACAACAAATTTTTGAACACGACTGTACATTGTAAAACAAAAAGAAGTCTAAAAGTTTGCCAAGGTGTTCAGCTCAGATCGGTAGTTTAAAATGTTAGGAAAACTTTTGAGATCCGCTGGATTTGTAGTAAATCGGCATTTTTTAAAAGCAGGAGGGTAACAAAAGATTTCAAATTAGCTAACGCGATTTTATCAAGTGACGTTTGTTTGACACTTGTGAAATTAGTTACTAAAAGCACGTTAGTAATAGTTATTTACATTACAAGTGCGGTAGGTTGCATTTTTCAGCGCGAGGTTTTAATTTAGAAGCACGACGCGAAGCGGAGTGCTTCAATAAAACCGAGCGCTGTAAAATGCCTAACGCACCGAGTATTGTATTAAATTTTTTGGCCGACATATAGTTTTTTAACATTTTCTGCAAATTCATGACTTTGCTTTCGAATATCAAGCCATCAAGCAAGCTGACATCAGTATGTTGTAGCTGACACTTTGAAACGTCAAAATTCAAAGTCATAAATATCAATTTTCTTTATTTCTCCTAAACGCAACTGAACGATAAAATACGTAACTAGCGTTTCTGCTAACACCCGTCATTACTACAAAGCAACTTTTTGTTTAAGAGTCTCTGAAAACTAAAAATTTTCTAGTCATTTTACCGCACCGCGGTGCGACAAAGCAGTGACTAACAATAAAATCGTAGTTACGGTGGACGTCAACTGTGCATGAATGTATTGTTTACATGTCACGAGGCCAAAAATAAATTTTATAGCATTTCATTTAGCAATGTACAATATTTCTACTTTCGAAATAAATTAGAAATGTGGTACTATACTGCATTAGCAACACTTTTCTGCATAGCAACGGCGCCAGTCTGTTCCAAAACTGACGCAAAACCTAACCTGCTTATCTGAAATTTGATATAGATTTAGTGCCACCAACAATCTTTGAATTTATTCAAAGCCAATAATATACTGCAGTACTGCCAAACGTAAAGCGAGTCACCAACAATACACTTCAGTACTGCCAAATGTGTAACCAGGCGCGGATGGGCCATAAGGCAAACCGGGCATTTTCCCGGGGCGCTGGGCCGTTTTTGACGCTTTTGGCGCCGCGCCGGTCACATCCGATAAAAAAGAAATATAAAATAAATAAATTGAATCAGTCAACGTATAACGAATCATGATACGATATACGAGCAGTCGGGGCAGGTGCATGTAACGTTGAGACGCGCTTATATTTCCAGGAATACTGTCTTCTAATCTTGCACCAGCCCTGATACTGAACTGGAAATACGGGTTTATCCGGTTTTATCACTGTTGGCCTAACTACTGTTATTCGTGCGTGTGATCTGAATTCTGTATATAGTTAACAGCGCCGGTTTGGTAATTTTTGATGATTTATTATTCTTGCCCCATTTGTTTTGTGTGATTTGGAAAGTTTTATCTTGAATAAACCATAAGTATTTACCTATCTTTTGAGAAATTGGAAACTCGTGTATTTGACTGAACGATTTTTTTTTCGTTTTCTAGAAAAGTTGAATGCTGTTAGTATTCTGTATTCACGAATAAACAAGGAATAAAAAAAAAATGGGCGGCGCCGAACGTGTGAGGCTGAAGCGCAAGCTGGATTTAGAAAAAGGCGCTGGAAGTTGTAAAAAGTTAGATCAATTTATGAACAAGAAGGATTCTACACCCCTTGATGTTCAAGAAACTACCAAAAGTACCGAAGTTCATAATCAAGATCAAACTACTGCATTTTCGCTAACCAAGCTTTCAAGCTTCTTGCTTATGAGTATCAAGAAAGACGTTTTAGAAAACATCGATCAAGACAACATCATCGATTGCGTAGCAAACCGCTCGAAGCTACTTAAAAATCAATTGTTATTTTAAGAATTTTTTAGAGAAAGCATATTATTTTAATTTTATCTTACCTACTCCAAAAATATTGTTATTTTAAAAATTTGTTATTTATCCCCAAAATAATTTTGAAAATTTGTGTTGTGTTATTTCATAAATATTTTTTTATCAAACGATTGGTTTTTTTTAATATCATTTAATAAAGGAATTTCAACTTTCAATTTTTCACTATTTTCGATTGGGGGGGGGGGGCAGACCTCTTTTGATGCCCGGTTGATATTTTAATGCCCATCCGCGCCTGTGTGTAACATCAACTCATCTTATATTATAACAGTCGATGCCGTCCAGACCGTAAGCAGGCGCGCGCACATTGCGATCGCGCCGCAACACGCAGCATGAACGCGCACAAGTGGCGACGCAGCAAGCATTTGTATTGTTAACGATGGCAGGGCCGGACGTAGGCTGGCTGCCGCCTTGAGCAAGCATTTTTATTGTTAACCGTTTCTTTACGCTGGCCGGGCCAGACGTAGGCTGGCCACGAGTTCTAGTATATGTAATATAAGCCGTTCACGATCTTTTTGGGACAGAGTTGGCTATGATTTTTTCTTTTCATGTTGGACTAACTGATTCGGTGATGTAGCAGATGCAACTTTATTTTTTCTGTCAGTGTCTGTTCGACATTTTCTTGCCACCGCATTGCCAGATTTATTATTTTAATATTCTTAAGAAAATAAATGATTTATCAAGTGTGTGAAAAAGTAATTTTTTTCTATAGCATATGTTAAAGTGTGCTTTTATCAACTCAAAACAAAAGGTCAAGTATTACTTTAACAGCAAGGGTAGATAAAGTAGCACTTTAACATCAAGGATAGATAATAGATATTTATGTATTTAGTGTGTAAAAAGAGCCATTTTGGTATGAGGATGCGAGTTTTGTGCCGAGCGGTAGCGAGGCGCGAAAAAGCAACCGAATACCAAAATGGCTCTTTACACTCGAAATACATACAACATTTTTTCTACGGTCCTAAATAAATAACAAAATTGTTAAATAATTGAAATTTCGATACACACCATTTGATGAAGTCGTTGTACCGCCGTTCATAAAGGCCGCGCTATTTGGCCGGCAACAACACTCGTTGGTTGCTGTCTGGGTCGCTTCAAATACTTCAGGGGGGGGGGGGTGCAATTACCTTCAGATTCCATCTTCAACTTCACAAAAACTCTCAAACTCAATAAAACTGTTGCGTGATGATGGACGCGCCGTGATGCAATTGTCAATAATTTTAGCCAGTTCCAGAAAAATGACGAATTAAATTAATAATCAGGTTAACCATGGCGATGCGTAAAGTAAAATGAAGTGACGCGATTATTTCATTAAGACATTGTTTACGTGGTTGCGATGCTAAAATGGTTACTAGGGAAAAAATGTGTGAATCGCTAACTTTTCGCATTGACAGTGAGCGCTTAATAGTCAGTTTTAAAGGTGACCGTAGAAAAAGTAATTTAATTTTCTAACTTTTGTTTAAAATTAAATATGACAGCTGCGCATTATCGTAGCAACCCAATCTAGCTACTGACATTTTGAAATGTGATTGACTGTCCTTATTTTCTTTTGAAATTGTTAAAGTTCTTGCTATAGAAAAAAATATTGTATTATACACGACCGACGATAAAGTTATTTCTATCCACTCTTGAATCATTAACGTCTCGACTTCGTCTCGACGTTAAACGATTCACTCGTGGATAAAATTTAACTTTATCGTCTTGTATAATAAATTACTATTTTCGCCTCGCTCTATAGAAAATGATCTTTTTCTCCCTAATTTTAGGGAGCAAAGGATGCCTTTACCTCACACGGGAGGTAAAGTAAACAAAAATTCCCACGGGAGGTAAAGTAATTTCCATAGAAACTGTAGCTGTTAATGATTAAATTTAATAAATTAGAATTGACAGTAAATTTCAAAAATGTCAAATTGCATTTGAAAAAACTTTATTTCACAGTATTATAAGAATGTTTCTCCTATAATTGATTCGAGGCTTGCACTTTACTTGCAATTGACTCAAGCTACATAAATTTCAGCGACAGACGTGGACTTTCATCCCCCGTGACGTTTGATGCTTAAAATGTTTGCTCAAGCATCCACTAAAGGTGTAGCTGAATCCTCCTTAGACAATAACCAGTAAAGGCGCTCGCATTTGTTGTTTTCGAATCTGGGATTTGAATAATTAAAATTCCGTCTTTTGCTCCAATATCGCTGATATTCAATTTGGTGAGTTCGTCACACCGACGGGCACCTGAGATACCTATGACCAGGACAAGCTGTAACGGATAAAAATTATTTTAAAACGGGGCACTCTTGTTTATAACAATTTTGTATTTAATACCTTCATCAGCAGGTACTCATCTGGAGCTTCCAATAAAAATTAGTTGAGATCTCCTTGCGTGAAAGTTTCGGGTTTCTTTGGCCTGTAATCTGCAGCCTGATGTTTCAGTAATGTGATCAATTTTGGATTTTTGATTTCAATATTTTCCTGCACCGCTACTTTTCCTTTGACTTTTCCGGTAACCAATCCAATGTTGCAGCATTTGCCTCTTCTGCAATATCAGAGGGCAAATCTGAATCGTCGTCACCGCTGCTACACATTTTTATAATAGTTTGACATCTACTGCAAAATAGGTTTCGTCGGTTTGTTTGTTTTCACTAGCACTCTATTTTCACTCACAACAATCGCATCACATAGACGACCTGATTAGTAATATACCCAAAATGCTACACGTATTTTAATATTCTTTAATGAAGAAAAACAGCGAGTCGCGTTCTTTAGCGAGGCGAAAAAATCATATATATATCATGGGAGCAAAGTGAATTTCCTCCCTCGTGCAATTACGGCCCTCCGCTTTGCGTCGGGCCGCAAACTTTGCCCGCGGGAGGAAATTATACACTTTGCTCCCTTGATATATAAATAGCTATTAATATCCGTCAAAGGAAAAGTCAAATTGCTCAAAATAATTTTGTTACAACAAAAAATTTCCATTAAACGATGCTACTTCGAATTTAAAAAGGACAGACCAGATTTAAAAGAACACGTGTTGATGTCGAGACTAGAAAATATATTTGCTGTACGTTAAAATGATGCATTATTGTTAAATACTTGTAATAACGTAATGTTAAACCGATAGTTCAAAGAAGATCAACAGAGATGAAAATAGAATAGTACGCAAGTAGAAGAAGAAGAAACCGATAACTCGAACTCATTGGTAATAATGCGCAATCGCGTACAGCTTTAATGGTTTGGGTAATGGGCTAATGGCGTAATGGCCGATTTCAGCAGAATAGCTGACCGCAGATGATTCAGTATTTGTTGTTTTTGAATTAATTTATGCTGTTGTAAATTTGGTGGTTGTGCTTTGAGTAGTGGTTATGGAAACAATTAGTAGCAAGAATGTATTGCTATATTTGTAAAAAAACAGTAATCCAGTGTAATAATGTATAATAATTTACTAGCTACGTATTTATTACTAATTTAGTGTTGAAATGTTATGTGGCAGATGTGAAAATCAACATGAAGTAAAATCAGCAAGCCATCCATTTGACAAGATATTTACATTTTTCACATGTTAATTTCTATAAGACCAATATTGCTCAATTACTCTACTAAATTGATTTGGCATCAGTTTGTGATGTGTTTATCCTTCCACACCACCAAGCAAGCAAGCATGCAGCCAGCATGTAAAATAAAGTGGCATATTCATATCATGTACACAATTCTTATCCAAACTGCAATAAACATTAATATTGAATGCTTTTGTTATTTCTCATTTTCGTTTCTGTCGTCCATTCTCAAATCATTTAAAATTTTCATCCTTAATTTAAACAGAGATCCGCCAACAATGTACCTATTCAGAAAATATAACCTTAAACTGAAAACAACCTAACCTAACACAAAAAGTGTCAATTTCCATTAGGGAGTTTAGTTGCAACGGAGATTCTGCCAACAAAATTACTAGATGGTCATAGCCTCACCTGACCCAAAAAGATCGTGAACGGCATATACATATATGCACCAACTGGAGCTGCTATTGTGCTTTAGTCTATAGCAAGGTCTGTAATAGTATATTACACAACGAGAGCTGTAGGAAGCATATTACACGCGAGTTGGAAAAGTTACGCACAAGCCGCGTAGCGGCGCGTGTGTAATTCCACGAGCGTGTAATTGCTCTATAGCCCGAGTTGCGTACTATACTTTTTCTACGGTCACACTCATTTCGTTAAACGAAAAAGAAATATTTTATTAACTGTCAAATCATCTGTCACACCATTTTAAAAATTAGGCGGCTGCAGTCACATCCCTACACTGCTTCGTACAAACAACAGAAGCTAACTGTAACGTAATAAAAAAAATTACGTGTTAGTCATTATCATTACGTAACACTGTTTGTAACAACGAATTTACTAATCAAGTAAACAGTGCTTAATGAGCAATTTACTAATAAAGGAGTAGAAAAATATATTTACGGACCTTGGTCTATAGAAACGAGTTGGAAACGAGTTCTGCTCAGCTTGGTTATGTTTTGACATTTACAGCCAGTCTTATAAAGGCCACTAATCTGACGTTAACTTTAATTCCCTGTTAAAATAAACAAAAGCGCATCAAAATTTGTTTACTAAACAATAAAATGTCATAAGCACTGACGTTTTGATGGGCTTTTGTTTATTTTAACAGGGAATTAGAGTTAACGTCAGATTAGTGGCCTTTATAAGACTGGCAGTAAGTGTCACGTTTATGTAATATTTTAATATTGTAATTTCTCATGAAATTCTATAAAATAGTGTACGCAACACGTTAGAAAAGTGGTTTTACTGAACTCGTATAGCCGTTTAAGTACTCACTAACGCTCGTAGTAGTTAAACCAGCCATACTTGTTCAGTAAAACATCACTTTTCTAAACTTGTTGCGTAATATACTATTAATGCTTTTGTTTATTTTTTATCCGCCTGCTTTTATAGTTTATATGAAAAATATTACTACAAATTTCGTGGCCCTCAAAACTTTTCCTTAAAATTTTAATGCTGTTCGACATGAAAACTACGCCACTGTAGGCGTCCGATCTGATCTACGGTCCTGCAGAGCATCGACTTCACGAATATGGAAAACTCGCGACGTTGCTCTCTGTCTCAGTTGGGGTTGCGGCATTGGCGGTTGGAAGAATATCGATTTTTCAGTTTAATAAATGAAGAGGGCATCCTGCACGAAGTTTACTACGCGAGCACGCGAACGGTAACGTGACTCGAGACACCGGCGAAGTCCCCGCTTCACTCGTCCCATTCGCTAAGCAGCAGTTGTATGATCTGCACGCTTTTGGCCTTCTTTTCATTATTTTCCAAAGCCATGGCGGAAGCACGCGAAAGAACCTTCATCATGGTGAAGCCGGACGGTGTTCAGAGGGGACTCGTCGGCAAGATCATCAAGCGCTTCGAGCAGAAGGGCTTCAAGCTCGTCGCCATGAAGTTTACGTGGGTGAGTAAATCGGCCTCGCGTGGCAACTCGCAAGGTCAACGTCAACTATTAACCCTTAGCTTAGAGTAGTTATTTTTAGGTACGTATAGTAAGTCCCCTACAGACCCCACGCCCTTTAAGATAAGCGTGTATATTCGAACAGTATACAGTAAATAATAGTATATTATGGGACAAGTGGTTGAAATAAAATTTCAACGTTGAGAGTGGTTTTTTTCAACGAGCGAAGCGAGTTGAAAAATGTAACTCGAGACGTTGAAATTTTATCAGCCACGAGTTACATATACTATTTTTTCTACGAATTTTCACCCATTTTAACAAATTAATGCACTTTAGAAAAAATTAAACATAAAGTGACATTTCTCTTGTCATCAATTGAATGTCAAACAGTTTGAAATCCCGGTAGTCCGAGCATTTCAATCTCTAGTGGTTGAAATGTAACTTCAACCACCGGGATCAATGTCAAAATGACTGATTTCAATGTCATGAGTAGAAAAAAACCTTAATTAAGTTAAGTGTAATATATATGTTAAGACTATAAAAAACAGGCCAAAAAAAAGGAAATTGATTGCCTTCTGCTAAGTGGATGATGCGCTGTAAAGTGGAGTACTTTTGCATTAATCGCATATTATGTCCTTGTGATCTGGAGCAATGATGGGCCTTCCATGTTTTTGACATTTATTGGGACTCCTGTCCATGTAAAACCGCTTGTGCAGCATATACCTACACACTGGAATTGTTCTTTACTGGTCAATCGATGTCAAAATAAAAATCAGCCTTTATAGCTGTCACTAAAAAATTGGGAGGGTTAAAAAATGTGTGAAATAGGTTAGGTTATCGGTCTGAAATGTTGTCATTACAAAACAACACCTTAATCGTTTTTGGAACTAGACGATACAGTAGATTTTAGAATATAGGAAAATTTCTTGTACTGGGTGCCGTTACTGGAATCTTGTAAATTGTTTTCCTCGACATCTGACCAATTCTAGTTCCCTCGTTTTAAATTAAATTATACTTGATATTTTTCTCGATATTTCCTCGTAAAAAGTGATCATCCCAGAATTTAAATTTTTTTTCCCCACAAGTTTTTGGTTTTCCAATAGTTCTCGTTGACTAAATTTTCCAACAATTTTGAATACTGGAGTTGAGCTTATCTGTAAAAATCAATATTTTATATCATAATTGGAAACCTGCATTTTAATGCTTACTGAAAATATACATCCCTAAATATCCTTTTTACATGAATATGACGATAAATCCCTATCTTTTAATTGCATCTTGCGCTGTTAAGTATTATTGTGCATGTTTGGGTAAAATGACACACCAAAAATATCAAACTAAACTAGTTGCTGAAAGAAAGAAAAGTGAGACAAAATCAAAATCTATAAAAAGAAAGGTTTTTGAAAGTGATGCTGATTAAGATAAATTTAGAAATATTATGGCAGATGAAGATGAGGTGCCCTGCGTTTACTGTAACGGATTATATAGTTTTTCTAAGGCTGGGACTACCGGGATTTAAGTGCCAGGTGAGTCAAAATTGGAGTCACACCGAGTATGCGGGAGTATCTAAGAGCTGGAAGCAAGTTTATCAGTGATATTTGTACCCCATAATGAGGTATGTCACAGCTACAGAATTTGAATTTAATTTTTTTGTCAGATTTTTTTTCAAGTTTTTTTATTGCATGTCAATTAAAATTAGAGGAATAAACGTTTAATTAACCATTATTTTATTTTCAAAACTTTTGAAACTGGTGCAAAATAAAAAAAGATATCATTTTAGGCCAGTCTCCCCTACAACTGAGAATTATTTTTGCCTGTTTTGTAGCTTCTTCTGCCTCAACAACACGATTTAAGCCTGCTGGCTTGTTACATCATAATGTATTTTTGTCCTTCCGTCTAGCTGTGGCCCATCTAACATATCATCGTCCATAAGCTGGTTTGCACTTGTTAAGTACCTATTCTTGCAGTTCGTCAGGGCTGTAGCCAGACCTAAATATTACGCAGGACTTAATTGCTTTTGGCCAGATCTGAAATTTGGTGTAATTGTTTCAGTTAAAATTAATATATTAATGTCTCTTTTCAAGCCAATCGTGGGTATACTTGTTTAAACAGGTTTGATATGTTATATGTACATAATTGAAGGCAATATAAATTTTAATATGTATTTGTTAAAAGTGAAATTAATAAAACATAAACACGACAAAAATATGAAAATTATTACAGAATGAACATACAACTCTTTGATGATATAAATGTTTATGAAATAGAAGGAAAAAATTAACTGTTGATCAGCGAACTTGATTATGAAATTTTCTCAAGAACAAGTCAAGATCAAGCAATTTTGGTTTTTTATCTTCAAATAAATAAATTAGGTATGCCATGCGGTAATAATTCAGGGAATATCTTTATGGGTGATTAAATGTCGTTAAAGTGCAAAACGAAGATTCATTTACAGCATTTTTACTAATTAAAAATTCAACTGTTTCCGAAGTAATTTTATAAAAAAGGTCCAGTTTCATCCACATTAAACACGTTATATTCAGTGTAATTTTTAATTAATTCGTATAAAATTGTTTTACCCAAACTAGAAGCTTTTACTTTCACGCTTCCGACATTTCCGGGAATTTTGCCGGCATTTGTTATAGGGACGTTAAGTCTATGCAGCCATCCTGATTTGCATTTGAAACTGTTATCATCGAACAATTTGGTGGATTCTTCAGCCTTTTCTGATCGTATTGTTTGCACTTCTCTGTCGCTTAATCTATGTTTGCTTGAATTTGACTATAAATTGCGATTTACTTGCTGCTTCTTTAGTGCTCTCCTTGTTTTCAACTATCGTAGAAACGATGATTTTCTTCAACAGTTTGCCTCTAAAAATACCAATTCGTTTCACACCACGCTCAAATTCTTGTATAATCTCAAGTTTTTCTTCTAGCGATAACGCTTTAGTTTCATACCTGATGCTTCCATTTTGGTTTAGATTCAGATACTACAATTATCAGCATCTACGTAACACAAAAAAACCTTTCTTCTGCGAACCAAAAGGCATGCGACTTTGAGACTGATTTAGCATATTTTAATAGTGAAGTCTGTTTTAAAAGAACAAATAAATTCGAAGTTTGGGTCTGACATCTCAACTACGTAATAACCGAATTACAATAAATACCAGTTCATTATAAGGGAGTTATACTGTATTATTAATTAGATAGTGCAACAATGATTTTTAAAGTATATTCTGTTCACATCTCATTGGATTTTTGTTGTTAAGTTGCCCATAAATAGAACTAATTTTTATTTTGTTGTATAACCTGCATAACTCCCAACAAATTTACTGTCACTTGGCAGAACATAATATTGATGCCAGAGGGACTGCTTATTATCCATTCACAAAACTCATGAACTGTCAATGTCAATTTTTTAAAATATTTGCTGAGTGTACCTGGAAATTACAGTTTTTTTGGGAATGTACTTCGGATCTAGTAAGTTGTAGTAATATTTAAAGTTAGGGTTATGTTACATGTGTCAAAAGTCACAACTATTTTCTTCTAGTTTTTCTTTATAATAATCAACTATAACCTTTTTTCCTTTTCCAATAATAAAACCCTCTTTCGTTTCTGTTCCATTGCAATTGAAGTGTATACACAAAAATTTAAGAATTTGGAAGATAATTTTTTTACAAGAAACTGTGAAATAAGTCAAGTTCTTAAATTTTAAACATTTCAGTGATGCCAAAATCAGCAAGCAAAAGTTCCAAAACAGAATTTAAACAAGGTACCAACTTGACAGCGCTTTGACAGTTCATGAGTTTTGTGAATGGATAGTACTTTGATAGTACATGTTGAGAAATGTTTAAAATCTGAAGATTGCAAGACCTTTCACATACTTTAAAAATGTCTCTAATTACACACTGAAACTGGATACATACACAAAAATTACTTTCCATTTTCTATTCTGCTTAAATATGGCAACTTTGCATTTGATGGTGTTTTGTCATGTTTTCTAACCTAAAAGCATTTAGTAACCATAACCTCAAATGTAAACATCTTTAAACGCAAAGTAATTTTACACAGCTAAATTGGGGCAACTGTCATGGCCAATGTTCATGCCAAAAAGATGTGAACTGAGTATATGTGTATTACAGAGAGATTAGAGAATGTCATTTCAAGGCAGTTTAGTTTTTTATTTTATTAGTCCTTGTACTAATATACTACTAAATTTGTGAATTTATAAAATGTTCTGAGAAGCTAATTCTTACATGTCGTCTGCTGTAAAGTTCAAAAGGAAATGTTTTTACTTTTTATAACCAAAATACATTCAACTTGGAGCGTATGTAGAGGTGTGGAGGAGGTTTCTGCAGTTTTATGGCTACTCGATTACGCCAGATTTGGGTGGATTTACCTCTTTCTATTCTTATGTACTCCCCACTTTTCGTATCTGTTTCACTTTTTTATTTTCATCCATGCGTATCATGTCCCAGCCACATTAATTGCTTCTTTTAGGTTTTATCCCATGCAGCTTCTCACTTAATCAGTTGCTAATCAATTACAAAAATTTTCTTAAATTTTTTAAGTAATGAATCTTAATTTTTTTTAGTTCCCGGTTCACTTTTTATTTCTTTCTCTGTTAGTTCATGCAAAACTTTTGTCATTTCAATGTTTGTTTCATTTTCTAGATAAATACCCATAACTGCATGTATGTTGCTTAAAATTAATCATCTTATATTAAATTGTGAAGTTTAAAGTGTTTAATTTAATTCTGTATACTTTTCTATTGTGTATTGTATCTTGTGTTTAAAATAAAACTCATTCGCGGCATGCCGTGATCAAATTGAAGTTTGCCATAACTTGATACATACCCATTAAAGCAAATGAACTACCATAAGTCAGAGAGAACTACATTACATCTTGATCATGAACTATTTTCCTAAAAATATACAAAACACTTAATAAAAACAATTTTTATCAACTGTTATGATTAATATGCTCGTTATTATTGTGTAAATACCATCTTATTTTCGTTTTTGCTTAATTAACGTAAACTAATGCAGTGTAAACTTTCCTGTCACAGTGACAGATGTTTTCATAAACAAAATGCAATCTGACATTCACCTACAGACTGAAGTTAAGACATGACTCGATTTTCTATCTTTCCAAGGACTACCCTAAATGAAGTTTTTTTTGGAACACACAATATGGATATAAACTTGATAAAATAAAACAAAATAATGGGCTTCTTCTTTGCAGGCCTCCGAGGAACACTTGAAGAAGCACTACGCTGACCTGGCCGGCAGGCCCTTCTTCCCTGGCTTAGTTAAGTACATGAACAGCGGACCAGTAGTGCCTATGGTCTGGGAGGGACTCAACGCCGTCAAGACTGGACGCGTCCTCCTCGGCCAGACCAACCCTGCCGACAGTGCTCCAGGTACCCTCCGCGGAGACCTGTGCGTCCAAGTAGGCCGCAACATCATCCACGGCTCCGACTCCGTCGAATCCGCCAAGAAAGAGATCGACCTATGGTTCACAGAGAAGGAGGTCGTTTCTTGGAAACCCGCCAACGACTGCTGGGTGTACGAAGACTAAAACTAATTTTAATAGTATTTTAGGATTAGTGCTGCACTGTTGTCTTATCAATAATCATACTCAAGACCAATAAATATTTTATTTTAATAATGCTTTTTTATTTGGTTGTGCTCAGTTCAAAATGTGTTTTATAGATATATTTTCCTGCAACCGTCTTAAGTCATTACTTTTATACAGAACGATTAAAAATAAAATTGATCGTAAGAGCCCATGAAAAATATGACCACTGTCTGCACTGCACTTTATAAAGCTATTTTTGAACTAAATTAACTGTATTATTAGTTCGTCTGACTTTTGTGCATTCTATTAAGCTGCAAAAATGGAATTTAAACCAAATTTATAAATTAAATTGATAGATAATATTAAAATAACGCTTGCATAAGTTAAACAAGACGTCTAAAATTAATTTTAACTTCAAAAAAAATTTACAGTATGTCAACTAAAAGATAAGTCCGTTTCATTGTTTTCAATGGATCCCACGATCAAGTTTATTTTTGATCTCCCTGTACCAAAATCTGTCGTGGAAGATGACTTTCTCTTACTGTTACAAAAAGTACAGTGTCTATAAAAGATTGGCCGGTGAAGAGGGCTTGGAAAGTACATGTAACTAGCAATTTTTCCGCATCGTTGTTTTATGACCAATACTAATTAATTTTACATTAACCAAACAAATTTGAGTCATTCTGTTCCTGCTAATAAACCATTGCAGTTGAAACGAATCCAATCACATTATGACGATGGGAACAAATTTGTTTACAATTTTTAGGTTAAATGTGTCAGAACTGACGCAAAACCTAACCTGCTAACCTCGAATTTGACAGAGACTTACAGTGCCACCAACATATTCATACGTTTGAATTTCCACAGCCTATGGACTTTTTTAATGAACATGCTATACAACGTCTTTTTTGATGAGCTCTTCTTTTATTGCATCAAAATCGGCTTTAAAAATATTAGTGATGTTCGTATCGTAACTGTAGTGAACTATTTGTACTGTTTCAATTATGTTAATATGGTTACACGATCCAACCGGAGGAAAGTAACGTATTTCAGACAAAAGGTTAGAATCTGAAGTAAGTACCAGATCAAGAAGTGAAGGATTTTGACTTATTCTGATGTGAGTTGGAACAGTGACCAATTGCTCCAGACTTGTTTCAAGCAAAAATTCACAGAATGTGGCAGATGAGTCGTTACATGTCGGAATGTCACTCAGAGGCCATTTGATTTTGGGAAAATTGAAATAAAGTTTGTTAAATCCGGTTAGGAATTCTTCGATTTTTCAATACTCAATTGGATGCGGAAAAGTTGAATTTTTCCAAACTAGAATGGAAAAATGAGACAAAAAAGAATCGATGCACACTTTATTTTTTATATATGTTAACTACAAAATTAGAACAATTTCCACTAATGGCACACAGCGATAGCAGCTGTCACACCGTAGCCCACGGCAACAGGCGCTCCGCTCCGCTGCTTAGAGGATTTAATTAAATTAAAACTTTTTCGTACTTTTTTTGTAAATAAAAACCGGCCTACGATCTAAATCTAAAAATTAGCAAACTTTTAAGCCATCGTACAACTCAATCGGTCCAGTATCTTCGGAGGAGATAGCGAATAAACATAGAAAGAAAGAGAGCAACGATTTTATGTTATAGGATAATTAAGTGATGAGTAATTTTTTACCGGATTTAACAAAATATTGTGTACAAGAAGTTGGGAAAAGTGATGTTTTTCCATTTACGATGTGTTTTTTTCTCGGCTAACGCCTCGAAAAAAAATCACGTCTAAAACAGAAAAACATCACTTTTCCCAACTTATTGTACAAATAGCAATTTCTTTGTTAGATTCGGCTCTCAAAAATTTAATCAACAAATAATCTTCAGAGGTTGAAGAGGGTGGTCGGTGCACAGCCAATACATTCAAAGACACATTATTTATAGATAATTTGATACGAAGTGCTTCAATTTGGGTAGTAGCAAACGTTAGTGTATTTATTTTGGTAGTAGGAAACTCTGAAGAGCGCAAAAAAATACAAACGCGTCCACCATGTTTGCTTGTTCGATCCAAACAATATACAGGGTGGGCCCTTTTAATAGACGCATCCGAATATCTCCCTTGGTAAGCCGAATAAAAGAAAAATGTGCAGACAAAAGTTATTCAGGACGATGGGGGTTATTTGACTGTACTAATAACTTTGACCTTGGCGTCAACTTTTAAGGTCATTTGAAGGTCAAAATGATATTTTTTAATGGGAACCTTTATGTTTGACGCCAGATTCGGAAAGAGCGGAAAATTTTATGCCCAAAATGATAGTTTATAACTGGTTGGAGTGAACTTGAAAGGTTAAATGTTGAAAATTCTTCCAGAAGCTGTTTTTTCGAATTTGGATGATTCAAGGGCGAAAAAATATTTGAGTAGACTTACGGAAGAATAACCTTGACCATCTTGTCCTTTAGGTCAACTGTGAAGGTCATTCGAAGGTATCGCGCAGGCATCACGATTACGATGAAAACGATGCTCGTGGTGTGACTGTCTCAGCAGCTGTTTACGTTAATCCTCACATTAGCAGCCGTCAAATTGAACGAAAAATTGGTATACCAAGAAAAACGGCTCTAAGAATTCTAAGAACTCTCAAATATCATGCCTACCACCTCACTTTAGTTCAAGAATTAAGGCCAAATCACATTGAAATGCAGATTGAATTCTGCCAGTGGGATTTAAGAATGATAGAAGAAGATCCTGACTTTTTTACATACGTAATGTTTTCTGATGAGGTTAAATTTTATAGTGATGGGCAGATCAACAGGCATAATTGTCATTATTTGTCAAATGAAAACCCCCACTGGCAGGGGCGGACTGGCTGGGGGGCAGGGAGGCAAAGTCCCCCCGGGCCTTCCTATGAGGCCTCCAGTTTAAAAATCTCGGTACCTACATACTTAAAATTTGAAATCAATACAATTCATGTTCATGATCTTCGTAATCATTACAAATCAATATTTCATTATGAAAGCAGTAAATAGTAAATAAGGACGGGTTCCCATAGGTATACATTTTTCTTTGGGCTTGTGTTTGTCGAACTTGCAAGCAGAACGCCACTAGATGATGTATGGATGGATTATACATAGACATAACATTGGCCAGGAGGTGCCGCCGGCGGGCCTGTGTATTATTTAGTAATTTAATATTAGTATTCAATATCAGGAAATCGACGACCTGGGCAAATTGAGTTGAAATGCTACTTACTATTTTAATGTGACTTGTGAGAGCGTGTTTGTGTAAGTTGTGCCTTGCCTGAGCCTTATTTTAATGTACATATTTCTAAAATAATTAAACTTGAGTGAGTCCAGTGTACCTATAATTAAACGCGCAAATCGCCTTAATTGCATGAATTGTAGTGTTGAACTTTTAATGATAAGTTACCTAGAATGGGCAGATCAAAATCACAATATAAGCATCTATCGGGTTTTGAAAAGCTCAGAAAGCGCCAACAAAAAAATTTGGAGGCTGCAGCAAAAGACACCAAACAAAGGAAGTTGGAGTTTCCAACGCGGGAGTTGGTACATCCACCACAAGCAGCAACACTTGGGGATGAGAACGTAGGAGAGCTAGATCAAGCCTCCGGTTCTAACGATGAATGGAAAAATCCCTCAAATTTGGGATCCAAGGAAAACCAGGCAGATAACGTTGTGAGTGGAGGAACTGAGAAAGCATTAAGTGATCAAGATAATGTTGTGAAAGACAATAATTTAAATACAACGGTTACGTGTAACAATGAATACGATAATGATGACTTTCAATCAGCAGAGAGGGATAGTTCCAGCGGTAAGTTATTGAATATATTAGTAAAACGTAGTATGTATAGTGAAACTGTAAAACTTGTAGAAAAATCAGAAAAAACTGATAAAGAAATTATTGATGGAGATGGAGCGCGCGTTGACCATAGTTCTGATGGAAATGCTGATGCATTTTTAGGTATTTGAAATTATTGAAATTTTAAAATCTAAATATTCTGAGTTGGTGTACATTTTAGAATTAGAGGAGACTCTAGGCAGTGAAGAAGATAGCTTTAAATTGCATAATGGCGCGTCAATTTCCGAAAAGCTGGAATTTTTAAAACTGCACCCATTTCAGCCTACACAGGCCGATGGCTTAAAAACTAAATTAGATTGTAAGAAATTATACTATAGATTGATTGGCGACAATGAAATAAAAAGAAATTGGGTAACAGTAAAAATGCATCCTGATACAAAAAAAATCGACACAGTGTACTGTTCAACATGCATAGCCTTCTCTGTATCGAAAGATTCTTCTTTTTGCACTGGCTGCAAAAACCTTCGACACATATATTCAGCTATAGATAAACACGAAAGTAGCACATCTCACTCAAATGCTGTAAAAAGCTTTCTCATTGCCTGCAAAGATGCTTCAATTGGGGCAAAAATTAACACTGACATGTATGCTCTTAAGAAAAAATGCTGTGAAGAAAATATCCATGTATTGCGTCAAGTATTTGAAGTGGTAAAATTAATAGGACGACAATCCTTGCCTTATCGAGGAACAAGTGCAAATGAAACTTTATTTAGAATTCACGAAACGGATACCAATCATGGAAACTTTTTGGAAATAATAAAGTTGCTTGCCAAAAGTGACCCAATTTTAAATAACTACTTGGAAGCTGCTATACAGAAAAGTAGAAGACGTCATCAAGCACTAGAGGCAAAAGGGCGAAAATCCCGTGGTAGAGGCAGTTTGGTAACTCTCCTATCGAAAACCACCGTAAATAAGGTGATAGGATTTACATTGGAGGCAATGAGAGAAAAAATTGTGAGCGAACTGGGTAATAGACGTTTTAGCCTCCAAATGGATAGTACTCAGGATATAAGTGTTAAAGACCAGGCTACTATCATATTGCGTTATGTCGCCGATGTAAAAGTTTTTGAGAGACTGTTTGCTGTAATTGCAGTGAAAGATTCGACTGGTCAAGGTCTAAATCAACTATTAAAAGACTGCTTCAAGAAGCACGGGGTAAAGTACGAAAACATTGCTGGCGAGTCGTTTGATGGAGCATCTAACATGAGAGGCGAGGTTATTGGAGTGCAAAAACAAATTCAGGAGGTAGTGAAAGATAGCGTCTACGTATGGTGCTATGCCCATATCTTAAATTTATGTATAGCAGACAGTTGTGATAATTTGCAAGCCAAAAATTTATTTGGATTACTAAATCGCTTAGCGACATTTTTCGGCGAATCTTATAAGCGGATGGATATATGGTGTGATACAGTAGCGCAAGTTCACATGTCAAAATTAAAAAAACTTCAAAAAATTGGACAAACCCGGTGGTGGGCTCGAGACAAAGCCCTCAAGTGGGTTTTTGCAGGTGATAATTGTCTGTATCCTGTAGTATTGTTTGCATTAGAGAAAATAATGGAAGGTAAATTTGATGCAAAAACAAGCTCTGAGGCTGAATCTCTACGCGACAAATTGCTGGAGTACAAAACTATTTTAACAGCACATGTATTTTTGAAAATTTTTAAAGAATTCGGTCCTACATCAAAGTATTTGCAAACACAAAATTTGGATTTGGTTTCGGGTTGGTTCATGGTGGAGCAAAGCAAAAAAAAGTTGAAACAATGACAATGGAAGATGTTGTGATTGAGGCTCACAGCTTTATAGCATCAATGAATTCCAAACTAGACTCTTTAGAAATGGATATTTACATAGAAGAGAAACTGTCAACAAAGACACGCGTCGCCAGGAAGGCAAAAATGGACGGTGAATAGTGCAGTGATGAAAGACCTACGGACCCTATGGATGTGTTCCGAGTTGAAGTTTTCACTGTTATCAAAGATACTATCAGAGTTGCTCTAGACGAAATATTTTCCAAAAATAAAGAATTGATTACATGTTTGCAATACGTCGATCCACGACATTTTCCAAAATTTGAGGAAGAAGGACCCCCTACAGAAAAGCAACTCACAAAACTTGCCACCTTAGCTAGAGTAAAAGTGTCCCTCCTAAGAAATGAATTACTGCAGTTTAGTCAATTGTTTCCCACCTTGTCAAACAATTTAACCTCGAGAAGTGATGCCCTTATTGACTTACTTAATGAGGACAATGCTGAAGAAATCGATAGTTTAGCAAATGAATCTGAATCA
The DNA here is from genome assembly GCA_940337035.1 of Agriotes lineatus. Classification (NCBI taxonomy): domain Eukaryota; kingdom Metazoa; phylum Arthropoda; class Insecta; order Coleoptera; family Elateridae; genus Agriotes; species Agriotes lineatus. Next base: position 134,891,024 of record OW679199.1, read on the forward strand.
GAATCAGAGGAAGTAGAACAACCAAAAGAAAATATTGAAGAAAAAAAGAAGTCCAGAAGATGCAAGGAGCAGAAGAAATGTAATAATTGCCTGGCTTGTTGCTACATTTTTCTATACTCGTACAATATGCAGTCTGCAGCATTTACAAATTTATTTTTAACCTACGAATATATACTAACGCTTAGCTGCACGCAAGTTTCTTGTGAAAGGGCGCTAAGTAAATTAAAAATAATTAAATCTAGATTACGGGCGGGTCTTTCTCAAGACTTATTAGAAGCCTTTATGAGTGTTGAGAAAGATGTCCTTGAGTCTGTCGATTTTTATTACATTTTGGAAAAAATTAAAAAATCATCTGTACTTTTTGCCAATATTCTAACTTACTAACTCTGTATTAAGATGGCAAATACATGTTTTTACTATAGTTGTGTTTTTTGCTACATACTTTCTGCATTTCCCATTAATAGCTAAGTATCCAGATTTCTACTAATGGGCACGGGCCTTTTAAGGCTGAAGTCCCCCCGGGCCTTTTCCTTGCCAGTCCGCCCCTGCCCACTGGCACAGACCTGTAGACCATCAACACCGATGGAGCCTTATGGTGTAGTGTGGCATAATAAATGGTTACTTGATTGGTCCCTATTTTTTTTTAAAGAAATGTTGATAGACCCAGCTATTTAGAGTTACTAAGAGACCGGTTGCCAGAACTGTTAGAACATGTTGATTTAATGGCAAGACGAAGAATGTGGTTTCAGCAAGATGGTGCACCACCACACTTTGCACGAATAGTAAGTAACTTTTTAAATGACAATTATAATGAGAGATGGATCGGACGGGGAGGTCCAGTTAACTGGCCTCCTAATTCACCAGACTTGACATCTCCAGATTTTTATTTATGGGGCTTCCTAAAAAATGCTGTTTTCACACAACGTCCAACAACTGCAGCAGACATAATAGATCGTGTCAATCGAGCTTGCGCAACAATTTCCAGAGAGACTTTACTAAGAACAGTGCGACACTTTCAAAAGCGTTTACATTTGTGTCTTGAAGCAAATGGAGACAACTTTGAACATTTGCTTTAATAATTATAATGCTAGTAATAGTAGTGAGAGGCAAGAGGACTCACGGGAAACAAGCACCCCAAACGTGAGAGGCAAGGGGACTCACAGGAAACAAAAACACCAAACGTGAGAGGCAAGGGGACTCACGGGAAACAAGCACCCCAAACGTGAGAGGCAAGGGGACTCACGGTAAACAAGCACCCCAAATGTGAGGGGAAAGAAGGCTCACGGTAACCAAGCACCCCAAACGTGAGAGGCAAGGGGACTAACGGTAAACAAGCACCCCAAACGTGATACTCTGATACGGTCTAAATTAGAGTATACTATTGTAGTATGGAATCCCTGTGCTGTAACTTACTCAAAAGCTCTAGAAACAGTGCAAAATATATTTTTTTTTAAACTATGAAAGATATTCAGAATATAATTCATAAGAGAGTATTAGAATTGAATTTGAAATGTTTAAATTAATCCAAGGACAATAGCCATATTGCTCATGTTTCTCTACAAATTATTACATAATAAAATATATTCAATAGAATCAAAAATGTTATTCTATGTGCCCTTTTATAGAACCAGAACTAAAACGTTGTTTTACACAAAATATAGAACCGATATTAGAAAATCCTCTCCATTTATAAGAATGTGTTTATGTTACAGCAAACTAACGTTACACAATGAAAAGCTGGACAATTTTAACACTAATGAAAATAAATGCAGGAAGGAGTTATACGAAACAGTTAGAAAGAACGCTGGTGTGTGCATCTATGAATAGTGACTAGAGTATTAAAATATTATATGTATGTATGTATTATCTGTAACCGCATTTACCTTGCGGTGTAGAGGCTGCTGCTTTATACAATTGCGTCTGGCGGTACAATGCTCAACTTGCCCCGGATTCGGGTTACAGAGTTGGAGAGCGCCTTTTGGGATTGCGCAGCAACCATTGTGTGCGGTGTGTCATGGGGATGTGTTGACCTTGTTACTCTATCTTTTAGGTCTGTGGTTCTGAGCAGAGCACAGTTAGTTTGGTGTCCAACTGTGAATGGTCTCACCAAGCCCGATTTCAATTGCCAAGGCTGCGGAGAAATTCTGGCCCTCGCGGGATTCGAACCGAGGACTTGCTTAGTGCAAGCCTAGCGCTTTCCCAACTGTGCTACCCGGCTTCATTAAAATATTATATTTAAATTCATTAAGTTGCCAATTGTATTGTCTTGTTTTTCTTATTTTGCATTTATGTTTTATTTATTTTGTTTGAAATCACTGTAATTAGGTTTCATACCCGTTGTGTTCAGTTATATAAATAAATAAAGCAACATGGCATGTGTGAAAGGTCTGATTATGGAAAATAGTCGTTATCCATTAGAGACATTTTCGAAATTGTTGGTGTAAGTGCAAGTTGCTGTTTTCAGTCAGAAGTAGAAGTGCATATAGCTGTGCAAGAATTCTTCAAACATTTTATGAGCAGTGTGTTCATCGCTTGGTGACATAGTGAGATAAGCAGGTACATACCTTCATGCAAAGTACAAATTTAAATACAATTATAGGTTCCTATTGAACAAACCTTGTAATTAAAATAGTACAGATATAGTAGTAAATTTGATGTCATTTGGCATATCTATGCTACTTTTTGTAGATGCTAGATGTACTTGGTGTAGGTTAGTATTTCAAAAAGTGGCATTGTTCGGTCAAAATAAATGTAATGTATTTCCAACAGTGGCGTGCATCGGGGCCACCTCAGTTACCCTATTTTAGAAAAATCTGGTACGCCACTAAAATAATGTAACTGAGGTGGCCCCGATGCACGCCACTGGTGGAAATAAATAAAATGTATTTTGCCACTTGATGAAATACTAACCTACACCAAGTTTTTAATTAGAATACATCTAGGCATTTTCTAGATCTCTGAAAACATTTTTTGTTTAAACTTCAACATCCTGTATCTTGTAAACGAAGCCGTTTAGGTCCCATGTTTGTGTGAACTTTTGATCTTAGAATTGATCAAGAAATCAGAAGTTTGTCTACGTACTTAATTAACACCCTGTATAATAATTGCAATTTTTCTAGAGTAAATTGTTTTAGAAATCAATAATAAAAGTTTGTACTTGTTGCACCCTTTTTGGGAAAATTGTACATGATTTAACACTTTCAATCAGTATTATTTTTTTCACATAACAGTATTTAAATAAATTATTAAAAAACACGATAAAATAGTAAAAAAAGAAAACTATTAACAAAGTCAACTCCTTGTGTCTTTACTTAATATAGTAGATATTTATTAGTGTGAACCTAATTAGTCAATGGCAATGTAATTAGTACTTTCAGACATATGGAATTTAGAAAGTTTCATTCCAGTGCATCATTGGTTACCCATTTAAAAGAAAATATTTAGGGTTGGCGAACCAGACAATCTCATTGTGAGGCAAACGTCGTTAAATCTAATTACATTGCCTCTAATTACAATAATTACTCATCCAGATAAAATTGTAAATATAAATTTGTTTTGGGTAATAAACGTAAGGACATATTGGGCCAACTTGTGTATAAATACAAACTTCATCTCAGGTAATAGATTAACAGATAAGGTACTTACAGAAATAATCTACTTTGGACATTCTATACAAAGCAAAGTGATGTATCTATAGTTGAATAAATATTTTTATTTCAAGGCGTAAATGAAAAAATTATTCCGCTCGTTATAGAAATGCATGAACACTCCTTAGCCGCCTTAAGAAAGTGTCATAAAATCTGTTAAAACTTAATCACTATGTGCCTCATATTTGGGTTATTAAATAGTTGACATGTTTCCTGTACTGTACTTTGAAGCTCCGAATACTAAATGGTTAAGACATTTTAAGAATGCTACAAAATATACTTTATACTTTTCGTTCGACCTCTCTCGAGTTTTATTAGAATTGGAAATCAACATCAACTTTGAAAGTGGATCACTAGAATTATTTAGAAGTGATAAAAAAGCTATACGGGATGCTAAAAATATCCATACGTGTTACATACTTTTATGATTTGAAAAACGATAAGAGAAAGATGGCAGAATGCAAAACTGAAAAACCCTATAAAATGTCGAAATTACAGGGCACAGCTTCGTTAAAATAAACAAAAAAGCAAGCAGCAAGCCAGGATATCCATTCCCAGCAAAGATAGAACAAATGGACGATTATAAATATCTACTGTATTTAATAATATACTACAGTAGATTAAAGTGAATGGAAACATGAAATAGGTAGGTACCTGCATATTTTGTATTTCATATTTTACTTCCTTTTACAATAAAGGAAGTATTGGATTCACCTCAAAAATTCTAAATTGAGTTTTCAACAGATCTTCACGTTTTAGAGTCCCCTGAACCCAAAAAAACATTTTTTTGTTCATTGGCCTGTGTGTGTGTGAACAGAATATCTCAAAAATGAAAAGAGGTATGGCGTTGAAACTTCATATACAAGTTTTGTGTACTATCTAGATGCGACAGCGAGCTTTTAAAGAAAATCGTATAACCGGAAGTATGTGTTTTCTCTTGTGATTTTTCAGTTTTTTTTCGATTTTTTCAAAACGGCTCTAACGATTTTTTCAAACTTGACATTTTTATTACATTTTTAATGTGTATTGACGTGAGATAGGTGATTTTCCAGTTGAATACCTCTAAAATGGGTTTCTTTTGTTTTTGTTTCTATTTTTTTATTAACTCTTATTTTAAATAGAATACCCAGTATATTATTACATTTTTGAATTCAGCTTAAAATTTTAGAGAATAATTGTCTCTTGAACTAACGCTGTATTTTGTACGATTTCTGTAGAATTTGTAATTTTCTAATTTTTTTTGACAAATGCTTAAAAATTAAAAATCAAATTTTTAGCCAATTATAAGATCACTGTAAAAGGAAGTTGTGTGCCTGTATCACACCAGATTTTTATTAAGAATGAAAGTCATGTAAATATATTCTTATACTAAACCACCCAAATGTATTATAATTTATAGGTTTTTCGTCCACTGGCCCGACCCGACTGCGATGCAACTACTACATACCTACAATGCGACGGCAACTTGTGTTATGCACATCAGAGCAATTTGTTCTCAGTCTGGTGCAAAATGTTTTCGAGTGATGATGATAATTGATAATGATGTGGTTGTAGCTTACCGATACATACGAAATTAGGTCAGGGAACCGAAAAGGAAGTTAGAGTTCACTGTTTAATGTACTAGTGGAAGAGTTCAAGTCGTCGATTGAAAGATGCGGCATCAATATGAGGGTACTTTTGTACTAATCTAACATTCCTTGCATTTTTACCCTGCAACTTCAACGCAACTAATCGCTTCGCGATTGGCACTGGCAGTAGCGAGAAATTATTTTGTCCAAGTTGTATCGCGATCGTATTGCAATCGCAGCAGTGTGCAGTGAAGTACAGTGAGCGCCAAAAAGCATTGGTCAGTTTCAATACGTAATAAAAACCCATACACTTCACTTATGGAATCAATGATAATTTATTCCTAAATTGGAAACTTGGGAGTTTTGTTTCAATGTTTGACATTCTCCGAAAGTGACAGTTTGGTGTACTGCTGCTACGTCAAAGATTGTCGGGCCTTATTTTTTCGAGGAGAATGATGAAACGGTAACGGTTAGATCTCAAAGACATTACATGCTTCAAAAATCTTTTGGTCGCAAATAGAAGAGATAGGAAATGAGTATTGGTTTCAACAGGACGGTGCTACCAATTATACCGCAAGAATTAGTACGAATGTCCTATGACAATCGTTTCCAAATAAACTGATTTCTCGCTATGGTGACCTTCCTTGGCCCTCGAGATCGCAGAACATCACCACACTCCTGACTTTGGGATTACTTGAAGAGCAGAGTATTTACAAGAAAGTTAAGAAATCCCGAAAAGCTTAAAAGGTTAATTTGAGAAGATATTGAAGTCATACTGCAGGGTATGTGCCAACGTGTGGGGAGAGATTTCGTCCGCTGTTTAAAAGAGTGCATGCAACAAAAGAGGGTCATTTGACCGACAGCATTTTTCATAAATAAATCTCCCATTCTTAGTCATTAAGAAATAGTATTCATTAACGGCATAATTTATGCAAATAAATTCTTATTACAAATTGAAACTGACCAATGCTTTTTGGCGCTCACTGTACAAAAATCCATAGAACAATCATCACGCGATTATCGCTTATGAGTTTGTTCTCATTTGCATCGCAATCGCGTCGTCTCAGTGAGCGGACGGCCTTACACTTCGTGTAACTAAATTTTGCGTCACAGTGATAGATTTTATTACAGTTGCTTTAAGTCTATGAAAATTATTCTTATATAATGTCGTCATTACTTTTAGTTTTATATGTTGATATCAGATAACTAGAATATTGTTCTAGACCTCATTTTGCTTAAAAGACACCTTAAATTGTATTGTATAGATGCATGCTTTAAAGATATGTATACCAAACATTGTAAATCAATGACTACAACCCTTCCAAAAACCATACCTATTAGTAAAGCCTTTTTTGTAGTGAACACAACCCCACAAAATTGTCATAACAATTAAAACAGAAATGTATTGCATCTACAAATAGAAATTAAGCACACTTATTCTTGTTAACATAGAGAATTTTGGCTTAGACCGTTTAGTCTTTGTGGATAAATACCCAGTATTCTCTGGCTTAATGTGCATCTTATGAATTCGAGCAAGGATCTACGAGATGACCATGCTCTTTGGTGGCTCGTGTGGTTTGAGTACTTCGAGAACGAGGATACTTAGGTAGATTTAGTCTTGTTGCTGTTTGTGCACCCGTATTGACTAACGTTTTGCACGACCTTGCAGCTTGCATCATCACAGTGAAAGTTGGAGTCAGTGCAAATTTCACTCTGATGATGAAATTCTATGTTAACAAGAATAATTTGAGTAATCGCAAAAGCCTCAAACAGTATTTAAGCATACTTACTGAACACTTTATTCTTCAAATTCGTTAATAAAAAATACTTTGCCAATTTATCCTTCACAAATCTACATCATATCACCAATTCAGCTTCAAGTCTAATTACAGTCCAAAATATAGCAACTACTACTAGAAAATCATAGATCAAGCATGAATAAAACTTAGAAATTTAGAAAATCCAGGCCCTACAAAATACAGACTGGTTTGATGATAGTAATTAATAGTTTTGAAAAATTGCTAATAGAGTTTGAACAGAGTGTAAACTACTAAATATTCAACATGCACACAATTATAGCATAATTCTATAATTCACATTTCCATTAATTAAAAAAATTCTGTAAAAGTGATGTGATTGTGTTCTACCTTTAAAAGTATAAGAAATTTAAAAGTGTTAAAACTGGCAACAGAGCAAAATAGGGTAAAACTTGCCAATAATCTCAATGTACGAAAAAAAACTCAAATTATTGCCAACAATGTTGTCATATTGTGAAAATACTCACTTATAATACCATGAGTAGCCAAAGTTATGTCGACTATTTTTGCGGTGGTGTCACGAATGTCCATTGCGCTTTGGTACGATTAGGACGAGTGCGCTAGCACGAGTCCTAATCCCAAGCGCAATGGACATGAGTAGTGATACCACCGCAAAAATAATCTACTTAACTTTGACTAAGAATGGTATTCGAGGGACTATTTAATGAACCAAACTACCTTTTCAAATTAGTTTTCAGTAAATCTAGCAATAAACTATGCAATACCTTCTAGGAAGATATATCCACTGATATTTTTTTGATTGGTCAAGAAACGTCAGAATTCTGAATTTTTATTGGTCACCTTTTGACAGATGACAGGTGAATTGAATAGTCTTGACTAATTTTATAGCTACAATTTTTTTTAAAGTTAGAAGCTCAGAATGATTGCAAATAAATAAGGAATGTAGTTTTCATACAAAATAAATGGAAAACGTACAAATATAATATACGATTTACAGAATATGCTGAAGAGTTTAGGTAACAGAAGCTGGTCTTAGCTGTGATACTGACATCCCCCCACGTAGTTTGCTTTGTTTACACCCTGTATAATACTACAAACACAAAAATACAGTCTGCAAGTTTTCATTATACACCAATGTCAGTATAACGGTTGAACTCCTCAGACAGTAACTATAAAAGATTAAAAGACTATTGAATAAAATAAAGCAACAGACAAGACCAGCTCCTTTTTTTGTCGTCATAGAATACAAATCTATTTACAGAAGTTGAGAACATGTACTTAATGAACATTTAAGTAACAGGAAGTTTCATTGTTATCTAATAATAGTTTTCAGTTCAATAACTACGAAGCAGTTTTGTATGAAAATTGGAGAGTGGCTACTATAATTGGTTGATGGCATTACCTTCTACTACAAAGCGTGAATTGTAATAAATAATATTAGGTTAGGTATTATTAGCATAGTGGTATTGATGTGCAATGAAATATGCAATAAGCGAATATTTGAGACTTTGACACAATATTTATGTATTTGAATGAAACCAATCCAAGATGTAATTATGCTAATTATGTATATAAAATATTAAAAAAAGTGTTTTATTCTTTTGTCTAATTTGTCTTCATTTCTATCAGTCAGTAAATTAAATGCATTGATTATACGTTTCTGTTGATCTGTAATGACATCAAAACATTTGAACCTTTACACTTGCAAGATTCTCCAGTTTCGTAAGTAGATATGGTTTCTTATTTCTTTTGCTGCATCTCTAACACGACTGTATAGTTTTTGCTTTCTTGTTAAATTAACTAATGGCTCGACTAATGGTTTGTTATCACTGCTGTCATCCACACTCATTTTAATCAAAGAAAAGCAATTATTATAGTAGGCATAATCAATCGGCATTTGTTAAAATTGAAAACAAGTCAAAATCTTGAAAAAAGTATTCAAGTTAGAACTGTCATACAACTTTCCAAATATATACATTTGTCACGGAAATGGGGCTTGGATTTGGACAACTGTATAAAATGCGAGCGATTGTCACATTTGCTCTGTCACCTTTCGAACAGCGTGCTTATGCAGGAGCTCTCAAGAACGGGGTACCCAACACACTGCGGCGAATTAGCGAATCAATGCTGTACGTTGCACCACCACTGCTATCAGCTGCAGGTTTTTATCATCTAGTTGAGGAAAGGCACCACCGTCTGATGCGTAAAAATCCAGCAGATTTTGAAGACGAAGAATAATTGTAATTCATATGTATTGCCTAAAAAGCAAGGTGTAGATATCTAAATACAGTTTTGAAAATAATAATTTTATTGTAAATACTTTTAATTTATATAGCAAAGCTGCAATGTCTTTGTAGTTATGAAACTGTACTGCTAGTCCAAAATTGTCTAGCCGTTTCTAAAATTTTGCATCCTTCATGGGATTTTTCACCAGTTACTAAGTAAGGAGGTGTAAATTCTCGATAAGCCAGGCACACTCGTCGCTTAAAAATATCTTCCCGCAACACTTGATGCTCCCAATCATACCGAGCTGAACCATACATAACCAATAGTGATCGTCTAGGCATAGGTATTCGAACAACTGGCCAATCCGTACTTTCCAATTTTTGCAAATCGTAACTATCTCCACCACTGTTTATTTCACCACTTTTAGTCAAAACTACCGGGTAGGCTCCGACACAATCCAAATTATACCGTGATAGTTTCTCATTGTATGTCATAGTAAGCACCGAGTCAGACAATAGATTAACTGTAATGATGCGTTCGCCCCAAATCCAACAGTCATCTATGTGGGGGTCGATGGAAGCTCCGCGGCTTGGATCATACTCCAAAGAGCACTGCTCTATAGTTTGAAATCCTTGCAGAACCGGCACTTTCTCAAACTTCTCCTGAACAAACCTGGAAAATTCGGGAAAGCCACAGAACTCCCCAAGGCGTAACTTTCGCTTCTTAAAATTGCACTTGGGTCCGTAATTTTGTTTCCGTCTGCCGCTCTGTGAGGGGTCCCACGGCAAACCGTCAATACCATTCATTAACGCAGTTTCTTCCTGGGCAGTGAGGAAGTCCAGCTGAATGTAGACACCCGGATATGCTATGGAGGAACCGCTGTGGTTTGGATGCTGCAGCCAGTCGTCGGAGTGCCAACCGGGCCAGGCGAGGTTGCACAAAGGGCAATATACGTACGTACCATTGTCCCTCTTTAAGTCGAACGTTTTAGTTCCGATACCGTAGGTGTCTTCACATATCAGACAAGTCCTGCAGCCTTTACAACCACAAGAACGAGGCTTGTCCATCTTTCAAACTAATTTGAGGTTAGGTTTAAAATGTCTGGCCGTATCAGGACCGCCCGCAGTAAAAATTGACTGAATTATGGAGACTTACTGGTATAAAAAATATTATATCAGGACTTAACCTTTCTCCTTGAATAATGATCTATTTTAATCCGTTGTTAAATAACTATTATGTATGTAATAATATAATTGGTACAGTTTTACTTTTTTATTGTAAGATGTAATTAATACAGGGTGTACCAGCATTTTTCAGGTAATAAATAGATCTGATTTAAAGTAATTTACCTACAGTGTCTTATTTATTTTCGGATCTATTTAAATTTTTTGGCAATTATACTATCTTTAGATTTTACGTAATTTTACTGTAAGCTAGTAGTAGCTAGCTTAATGATCAAAAATAAATGCTAAACATTGAAAATCATAGTCATAGTAAACCTAGCTTTAACGAAAATTAGAATCAGAATTACAAAAATTGTCAAAATAAAAATGTTAATCGTAAAAAAGGAAAGAAAAAGAGCTTCAGAATGAGCACCAGTATAGGTACTTATCAAACATTAAAAATGGAACAAAGGCAATGCGTTTGGGCTAATTTGACAGTTCTTTTCATTTTCCGATTTATCTTCCATTTTGTCCATCTTGCTTCTCCTAGTCTTGTTATGTGACCGGCTATACATATATTGCTAGTAGGGCCTGGAAACGGCCGAAACCATTACGGCGCCGACATAGTTTCACTTTGAGTATAACGCGTCTCGTGCGCATGCGTGAGAATTCGAACTCCGCCTTTAGAAACGAATTTTAAACTTGACCACTTCCCCATTGCTTGCGCTTGTGCACAGCTCACCATATACATTGAAGAGTTGGATGTCTGTCTCACTTCCTTCGTGACCTCCCCACTCATTTGTCCGTCTATGTCAAATTCGATATTTGCAGGTTAAGTTTTACGTCAGTCTGTGTCAAACAAGAAACAAAACCTAACCTACTAATCTCGAATTTGACATAGACTGACAATACACTTCAGTACTGCTAAACGTATAACACATATCACAGCCTGCCCTAATTGGTTTTTTTATTGATCTGTCTGTATTATACATATATGCTTAGACCCCCGTTTGCCTTCGTATTTCAATACTTCTTGCTCTGTCTCTCTGGTGGTTCTTGAGGATTATCCATTCCATTTAATTTTCGTCTACGTATCTTTAGCTTTTTTATTAATTTCTTGTTCGTGGTTTATGTCTGCGGTTCACATCTTATACTTGGAGTTGTGTTTCTATTGGAGCCTTATTTAGTCTGACTGTTGCACAAATCTTTGTATAATTCTATTATTGCTTTGGCCGTGTTGGTTCTTTGTTCTTTTAATTGCGTTACTTTTAATTGCGTTACTTTTCTTTGCTTAATGTCTTTTTAGCTTTTCATAGAACTACCTGTTCCCGTAAAAATCTTCTCAATATGCCTGCATCTTCTTAGACCTTTCTTTTTAGTTTGTCCAACTCGCAGCATTCGATACACTTATTTTGTAACGATACGTTTGTTAACTGAAACGTATCGTACGTCTTAGTAATTTTATTTATTAATCTACCCTGTTTGTTTACCTAGCTAGTTCAATATACATAAAACTTCCTTAAATACCCCAGTTTTGGTTATGAACGATCACTATTTATCAAAAACCAAGGATCTGGCTTAAACCTGTAGTGTTCTCGGGCTGAAACTGGCTACAAATATACACACAAGAAAAGCAACTCCTTTATGTTAGAGTAATCACTATACCACAGCGTATCGCTAGACACACAAACGCTGCTTGCTGCACTCAAAACTTATGCAGCAAACTTTACTGCCAGGCTTTCTCAGAAGCTTCTAACTTGCAGGTACAATTCACTATGAGTCGCTGAAAAACAAGCAGCTCTGGGCCACATCCGCAAGTAACTATTTTCATCCCTTATAGTTCAACTTTCGTGCATTATTTTGATAATTTTTGGCTCCAAGGGTTGCTCCTGTGATATGGACTAACTTCTATAAAAAATCAAGTATCAACGTCTTTTGGAAGAGGCCAGAACGTGAAAAGCTACTTTTCTTAAGACCGCCATATTGGATCCGCCCTATTGAATTTTCTGGAATTTTTCTCATCAATCTTAGGTCCCACGACATGTCTGTTCAGAATTTCAAGTTGTAGGTGATCCGAAAGTACAAAACTAAGTCGGTCACTTTTTTTGTGACACACACGAGGATTTTATATATATTGATATAGATACTCCTGTTGATTTCCCTTCTTTTAACTTGCTAAAGGTTGTATGTAATTTCTTCATTGTAATAGCTGATTTCTAATTTGATATTTAGTTTTTTCCAAAATCACTGGGGTTCTAGCCAAGTTGCGTGCGTGTTATATGAAAAGATTTTAGAAATGTTGTTTCCACATCACCATTATGTCTGTTTCCTCTGTTAGTGCCTTCTGCATCCTTTATATATTCCAGATGTTTTTTTCTGTTTCTTTTCCTCGGCCTTTCTCCACTGTTTGGTCAATTTTCCCAGATTCTAGTGTTTGCTTCTTTTACTTGGTTCCTTTTTACTTGCTGACGATGAGGAGGCACTGAAAGAGTTAATTTTCTTCGTTTTCTCTCTGTTATGTTATCGTAGTATTTATTTTTTCTTAAATGCTTTCCTCCCATTGTTTTATTGGCCGTCCTCTTGATCTTTTCCCATTTATCACTTTATCACTCAATACGTTGGTATTCTATTGTTTTTCTTTCGACAGAGCTGGTCGAATCATCTTAACTGTTATTTTGATATCTTTTATATTACTGGCCTAATTCTTCTATAATCACCTCATTTTTAATCTTGTCTGGTCTTGTATATCCTGCGACGCAACTGCACCTGACTCTCCCCAGAAGATGATCAAAGTTGAAGAAGTCTCGAACGGAAGTAAGAAAACGATACCCGGCCAGTTCAAGTCTCTTGTGAATCCAGCTTCAAACGGAGGAGTAGCCTTAAGTCCAAGTGGGCCTAGTGCATAGCCATCTCCCTTAAACTACACCCTCTCCCGCAGCAAGCCAGTACAGGGCTTCATAGCTAACCTCACTAGAGGGAAACATTTAGGACACCCGAGTCCCACACAATCAACATAATTTCGACGAGTAGAGGAACGTTGGGAATAAATCGCGTAATTAAACAAGGGTACTGCTTACGTGTTGAAGAGACTACTCTCAGCGAACGGTAAGATCCTACGACAAAATAGCTCGCCGAACCTGACCCTCACCTGAATTATGCCCACGAAAGACTGCATTTGCCCGGAAAACTATCGTAGGGCGAATTTCAGCCTCCGAGCAAAGCTAACACATGTGACATTTGGTTCCACGATTACAACTAAGCACAAAACTACAGCACGTCCTCACCTTACGAACTACAACACTGGTCGTCATTAATAGTTTAGTTACAGAATTGGCAGTATAGCGACGACGCTACGTACAGCGGCCATGAAGTAGGAATCTCCAGGAAGACGTCATCACCGTGGTTACTACCCCGCTTGTCGTACGTTTGGTTGTCGAAAGTAATTAGTGTTGTTTATTTATTTCAATTAAAAACTTAAAACAAGCCTGCAATGAATTTTTACAGTAGAATAATGTATGTATTTATCTATAAACTGAAACTTGCGATAACTTATTTAGTATTCATTTTAAGACAATAGTGTATTAAGACTTTTATATCACACATTTATTTTTATTTCAAGTTCTTGAAAAATATACAGGATGTTCCATTATTTTTTTTTAATTTTGTCGCCAACGAGTTATTCGATTGTTTTTTATTAATTGCATATTAATCAGCACCGAAAACACTACTAGTTTGCTAATTTAACCTATTTTGTAAAATCAATAACAAAGATAGCAATGGTGCGCACTTAATTTGAATCAACCTGTATATCGGTCTAATGACGTTAATAACTACACCTCTGAAAGGTGATCTGGGAGAAAAATTGTACTGCACGTCGGCGTTACACTATTTTAGCAATATATTTATAGTTTGCAGCATAGTCCGTTTAGTTCGCTCGTGGGCAGACAGCCGAGCGGCGTCACTGCGTACCTTTTTTTTTCTCCATTTCATTCAAATGCTTTTGCGATCTTTCAAATAATTTCATTTAAACGTTATAATAAGAAATGAAACAATTGATATTCAATTATTAATTAATAAATAGAGTTATTTTTTTATCTAGATTCCACCTGTCCGTTAAAAAATAAAAATTTTTTGGTGAACCAAAATAGTGGTTTACGTATCAAAAGCATAAAACAGGCGTTTTTGGCTCGCAGCGTGAAATCTATAGCACGAGGTGCGGAGCACTGATGGCTATAACACGACAATCGCGAAAGACCCTGGTTACGCCTGAAGTGCATACAAAACTTTGGTCCTGATCGAAATTTAATTTAAATAGGAAAAGCAGATTATATAATACTGTTGTCAATAAAAACAGAGCAATTCTTACAGTTATTTTAGCTGAATAGTAAGGAAGAATGGGGGAATGGCGGTCACTTAAGCTAGATTACGCATAATTGATGAAATATTAGTCTTTTGTTATAAGCAAATAAAGTAGGAGATAGCCTGATCCTTCCACTAGACCATGGTGTCCGTTCAAATCAAAATAATTGACCTGAAAGGAGAAGTTAGGACTTGACTAATGAGGTGTCATTGACCAGTATTCCTCCACCCTAATTCTGGTCAGTCCATTTTTAATTCTTTTTAAATAGGAAGCATGACTTTAAGATTTACTTTTAAAAGTAAGAAAGAAATAAAGCACATAAATGTATAATAAAGTAATATTTTATTGATGAGCGAAGTTTATATAAATTTTTATAAGATCTATAAAAAAATATAACAATTAAGCACATACACTAAAAAAATAAATAAAAAGAGCAATAAGAGTCCTACTTTCTTATACAGATATCGCATTTGTAGTTTTCAGGAGTGTCCCACCTACTGCATAATTCATGAACCCAATGCCATACACCGTACATCGATACCAAAACTCACCTTATTTTCCATATTCTTCACTAATAAAATATAACTCATCATTGCCTCCGTTTTCTATATCATCTAAGTCATCATGTTATATCTTCTTCTTCTGAGTCGCTATTTCTTCTTTAAGTTTTTCTTGAAACCCGTTCTCTTTTATAATATAACGTTTCTTCTACTTCCTTTTTCCTTTCTTTTGCTTGTTCTTCAAACTGCTCCTTCCTTTTTGTTTTTTGATTTTTTCTTTGTTGCAGTGTGCTTTACGGAATGTGATATTTTTTGTTTGTCAATCGAATTGAGTTACCTTCGCCGATAAAAAGCAGCACATTTCCAAGTTAGTCTTCAGTTCACCTAGTTTTTGTATCCTTTTTTATGTAAATTCTAGGCATCTGTAATAAATTGAGCATAATCAGCTTTACTAAAATTAAACATGTAGTCAATTATTAATAAAAAATGTAACTACTATTGTAACGTTTCGCTCCTCTTTTAAATGCGAATTAATCATATTAATACAATATTATGGGGATTTAAAAGTTTGCTTTTCAACTAGAAAATCTGCAGTCTGCTCGGAACTGTAAGTAGGTACGTCGCGATACGCGAACGACACGACAGATCGTCCCGCGCGCATTTTCACTTTGAACTCTCTTCAGAGAGGGAATGCTACAGCTAACGTATAAAACCAAATTATTCCACCGAACTCGAGGAGAATTATTCCGAGAAATTATCACGGCACTCGACCTGACCCGCGGCTCTCAGCTGACGAGATTTCCGCTCTCGGTTCTCGACCCAGTCCGGCCACCAGAATTATTCGAGAAAATCTAGATTCAGATTCCCGAAGAATAAATCATTAGTTAACCCGTCCCGCTGTCTAAAGTTATTATCCGTCCTGTAGATAAACTGACTTTAGGTAAATAGCTGACAAATTCCCAATAATTTCGTAATTTGAAACAACGCAAACCTGAGAATCGGGTTACGCTGTTTTAAATAATTCAAAGTTCCAAAACCCCATTAACTTCTTAATTGAAAACAACGCAGACCTGAGAATCGGGTAACGTGGTTCTAAATAATTCAGAGTCTCGAAACTCCCATAACTTCTTCATTTCAAGAGCAGCGCGGATCTGAGAATCGGGCCACCTTGCTCTAGCTAATTCTAAAGCTCCACAAAACCCCATAGTTTTTTATCTGCTACTAGCGGGCGCCTGAAGGTCCGAGCCGCAAGTGAACAGCGCAAAATTTTTCCTGAGACCGAACTACGTCGAATAATTTCCCCGGACGTGCAGGCGTGGCTGTATTTCCACAGTCCAGCCTTACTAAACCTTTTTGGCCGAAACGTCGCCCGAACTTCCGTCAAAATTCTCGATTCCCTCAGGTCTAAAATTAACATACCTTGAGCATTGCGGTTACACGCCCTCTACACATGCTGTTTACCACTATCAAACAAAGATAATCTTTCACCGTCCGCTGTTATCACTGAGCCAAATTCCACAGCCGCGCACGTGGGGGACATTTCGCCTTCAAGAGAAAGTAATCCAAGGTGGTACATTTATTTGCTTTCATTAAATAAAGTAACTGATAATACCATGTATGCACCACAGAACAATACCAAATGCACTGCACTTGTGTTGACGTTTGATTAAATTCGCAGTACTGCAAACATCAGTCAAATACCCTGGGAATAGCCAGTGACTGTCATACAGTGGAGAACCGAGCCCTCGCCTGCCATTTGGGTCGCCTAACCACAAGGGGTATATAATTAACATTATTTTGCATATATGACTGTAGTTAATTTACATGTTTATTTAGTTCATCCTTAATCCATAAACTGAAAATAGTGGTGAATAAATGTAATTTGTTATTCTTTGAATTAGTCAAAGTGAATTTAAATCGAACCTGGACCCAGTAAAAGCTACCAACTTATTTGGGCAATATTCATTAATGCTACTATTGAATAAATACACCCAAAAGCATTAAACTATGTCTGTCAGATAATACCGGTCATGACTAGTATTGCCCCAAATGTTTTGACCGCCATTACCCGAAAGCTACTTGTAACAAAAAACCTAACTTCGTGTATAACTACCATTTATGGCTCTAGTCATGTTAGAGCCCGCGGATACACCTTGGGCTCTAATTCTCACGTTGCAGGCCATAAACGCCTTTATACGCCCTTGATACATAAATATTTCGCAAGCTGATGTCATTTTAGCAGGCAAAAGACTTGTTTTATGCCTCGAAATGAAGTCTAAAAAAATGCCTATTTTTTTATCGATCGTACAAACATAAGTACAGCTGCAAAATGTTTTTGCGGCCGTTACTATTTTGTAGCTAAAGTTATAGGCACGGTTGCACAAAAATTGATGTGTCTTTGATTGTAATATGCATTGCGATTGCACATGCATGTTTGACTTCTTCTCAGATGTCAGTCACATCGCGGTCTAGGTATACAAATAACTATTACATTCTAGAACGTGAAAGTTTCTTGCGTGTTGTTTACAAAAATGGATGACTTCGCCCATTGAAAACAGAATGAAAATGTCAGCATATAAGTTTTCGAAAAATGTAATTTTAGATTTTTTGTTGAAGACGAATTTCATGTAGTTATTCCTAAAGCCGCTGGGGGGTGATCCAACACCCACAGCAGTCCCTAGAAGTTCTAGCTTGTGGCAGCAGCCACTGCTTTTCCGCAATATGGTAATCTGTTACCTTTATAATTCTTGGGAACTTCTGCGACTTTAATGCGACTTTTATTACGGCCATTAGCTGGGCATAGATACTCATTCAAAACCGGCGCGACTGTAGTTTTTTGTGGCGGTTTTGAACGTGTCTATGCCCAGTTTATAGCTGCGCATATACACACGTTCAAAACCGGCACGAATGTACTACATTCATGGCGGTTTTAAATGTGTGTCTATGCCCATCTATTCACACTCTGCGAGCTGTTAACTCAGATCACCTGCAATGCTTTGCTGCTAGAGAATAGTAGGCCCCAATATTTAAATTACATTTACATTAACAGCAAATATAGTGTCTTATTTATCATTTATTAGTGCAATCCACATAAAATAAAAATGGGAGTACTGAAGAAATGTGCAGGAGCAATTTGAGAACTGATCGTGGAAATAATGGTGGGTCACGAAACTTGAGCCGCTTACTTCTTGGGACTGCAACTCCACGTACACATATCATGCCAGCGAGGACGTTCAGCACATCACAAAATAGAGTGGAACAAAAATGTCTTTACAAGACTTGTGACAATTGGCGCAACATTTTCTTCGATGTATATATGCATGTACAAATTAAAAAAAATATTATCATAAGCGATGTAAATAGTTGTAATTTATTGTTAATATTGTTAGACATTATACAAGTCTAAGCCTGAAGGGCAGGTCTTTCATGTTTTCCTTCCAAATTAGTATTGGTTGTTGCATATCCAGTTCCACCCTACAAAAATACAATAATAGCAAAATTACACCAACTATAAAACGTTTCAGTATACCCTCTGCATAAATATAATGTCCTTTTCTCTGAGTTTATTTCCCGTCAAAGGATGAATCCAGTCCTTTTTAACAACCTTTTCAAAACATTCCACTGTAATGACGTCGCCTCTAAATGAATCTTTTGGTAAAACAAAATATTAATAAACACATAGCTATAGCTCACGTTGGTCTCAATACGACACAAGGTACTGAATTGTTTAAAATGTCGTGCGTAACTGCACACATGTATCGATTCTCCTTTGTAATCAGACACTTTTTGTCATCAGGATCATTCACAGCTTTGAATTTTACGTCGATTAAATCTTTCGCCTTTAACGGTTTACTGGATATTGGACAAAATATGGTGCTATCCTAAAATTACTACTTTAATGTTCACATTATCTTTGTATTGGCCGAGGATAAAACAACTTACAGGCTTTTGTAATTTCAACTTTTCGGCTGTGGGCGTTTTTGATGGAACCCAGAAACTGGGTAAATGCTTGTCCATTCCATTTACCATGTTCGATACAGATGACGTACCAGGTTCATCTGAAGAGATTTAAAATATTAAAATTACAACTATGAATGCATCAAGATCATTTACCTGGCCTAAACCCATCAATAGGCTTGCTAACGATATTATTTTCGCCTTTTAAGAAATTGGTAACTTTCTTATTATCTTCTGCAATGGATTTCCCTTGTACTTCTTCATCTTCCTGTCTTTTCAGTTTCTCATACTCTTTCAGCTTGCGGCTGTATTCATTCTTCTTGGAGATGATATATTGAAGAATAACCTCTTTATCGAATAAATACCCGTCTTTTCTAGAATATTGAAATTTGAAACATTACAGTGTACATACTCTGCCGCTCATTTTATATGATATTTACGTTATAACTGGGTTTTTACACGGCTGCAGAGATAATGAACAACAATCAAAATCTTTTACGGAGTCTTTGCCGATTCTTTGAGCACTGGTCCCATAACCTGATGCCTTCGCATCCTTTTTCTTTTCGTGGTATGTGTACACGGCCCCTGCGGTGCAATTACGGGCATGTCGAGTCATTTTAATAGATGTATGGAGATTGTATTAAGGTGTTTATTATGACAATATTGACAATATACAATTTCGATTTCTGCTTCTGTCTCTATCATAGCAGCCGTTAATAAGTACACCGTGTCGACCAATTATAAAAAGGAGGTGGAGTTTAGTGATGGCGCCGAATTCAAACAAAGGTAATATACGTATAAGAGTACACATACATTTAAATTATGTTCCGTTTGAAAGAAAAATCGAAGAAATTATCAAAGAGCTCGTAAAGCTTATAAAGCAGAAATATGAAAATATAAAAATTATGCATTTATTAAGTTATTTAATATATAAGAACATATATAAAAAATAATAATTGAAGTACTTAGTGCTTTACGTTATCACTTCTATACATACCATAAATTTTTAATTCAGTGATTACCAATTTTATCAATGTAAGCGTTTACGTGCTTACTGTATGTTAATTCATTAATGCTTGTAAATAAATAAAAAATGGGAATACATTTCAGTTTCTAAGGGGAATCCTCTAATTATTTAGAATTTTATGACGTCATTTTATCTGTTTAAGTTTTTGTGATAATCACAAATCTAAATCTATTTAACAATATGTAGTGGGTGTTCAATTTGTCAGAATTCAGTTTAAAAGATTAGTGTGAATTTTTGTTTATTTGTGGTTTATGGGAAGACAAACTATCATTTAACTGAAATTTTAGATTTTGCGGTGCAATAATACTATCTTAAATTTTATTGTAAACACTAATAATTAAATTTGTATATTTACCCAATTTTAACCTTTGGTTATCAATTTTAAAATATTGAAATATGAAATCCTAATAATATAAAAGCTGAACAGTGTCACTCATCCTAAGAAAATAGATATAAAATTTATGAAACTTGAAATGTTAACAGTGAAACATTTGTAGAATAATTTAGATAAGCTAAATGAGGTTACAGATTATACATACATACTACATTGGAATATTGGAAATATTTACAAAATTTATGAGGACAACGCTGGAGGCTAGGCAATCCAAATGACGTCTAAGTACGACAATACTGGTATAGTATTCCAACCAAAAATTGGAAATCTATTTAAAATCAAGTAAGTACATCATGAAAAGTGTAAGTCATGTCTAAGTTGGTTTCATACAATCAATACATAATTTTCTAAAGTCAATCAGCTTTCAAGTAATGACAGTTCATCTATAAATTGAACATGTAACTGTTTTCTTAAGGCATTGTAACATTTTCTATGATTTAAGTAACTACCTATGTACTAGTTGTAGTTTTTAAAACCGTATACTAGCATAGAAAATGTTGAAAAAACGTATATGTCTTCCAAAATTTCCACATGCATATGTCAAATTTGAAGGTTGTATACAAAGTGTAATTTAATGACAATCAAGCAGTCTGGCTTGATTTTAAATAGCTTTCCAATTTCTGGTTGGAATACTCTTTTTATAAGCGAGCTGTCGTTTGAATTCGGCGCCACACTAAATCCCACCTCCTTTTTATAATTGGTCGGCACGGTGTGCTTATTGCAAATACCTTATTGGCTTATTGACGGCTGCTCTCTATCATTGACAACTGACATATGAACTACTAATCCAGTGTTGCCAGTGGTTTTGCATAACAGTATTGTGCAGTGTTGTCAAAATGATCAAAAATCAAAAATTATGTTACTTAAATATGTTTTGTATTCAAGGAGAACTGGAGAAGGGCAGCATCAGAGTAAAAATTGATAACACTCATACATATTAAAAACCAATTAAAACATTCTAAACTTAGCATTGCCAACGCATTCCTACAATTTACAAATTATAAGACCTAGGGCCGGTTGCAGAAAGCAATGTTAAGTCTGGTGTTAGCTAACGTCGCGTCAAAGTGAACAAAATCGCATCAAATTTTGTTTACTAATGTATTAGTTACCATAAACATTTGAGATTTGATTCGTTTTTGTTCACTTTGACGTTGCGTTAGCTAACACCAGACTTAACATTGCTTTCTGCAACCGGCCCCTATAGATTTTTAAAAATTGTCAGCCATTTGTCCATGTTGGTTAAGTGATAGAAGACTGGCTCTTTACCATATACAACCACTAAATACAAAATAATAGTAGATTATATTATAAGTGAGAGAAATGCACCATTATTTGCGAGTGAGAATTTTGAATCGCGAGTGCCCCAGCACGAGCGATACAATTTTTCACGAGCTTATAATGGCATTTCGCTCACGTGTGATATACGACGTTTTATCTTACAGTACCAATTCGTATGCCTAAACAGTTTGAGCCGTCAGAATATGTCGCAAAACAGACAATAGATAGTTACAGTAGCACCTATACAACTGTTTTCAGTGACCAAAATAAAGTTTTATTCACTAGTGAGTATAAAATACATTATATAACTGTTTTCAGTGGCTAAAATGAAGTTTTATTCACTAGTGAGTATAAAAGATTTTTATACTCACTAGTGAGTAGTCACTGAAAACGGTTGTATAATGTATGGTAATAGGCGCTACTGTAAGATAAAAAAAATTAAATAAAGGTAACATAAATAGGTATAAATCAACTAAAAGCAAAAAGCGATTATCGATATTATTTTAATCAGTTAATTTTTGTTTTGAAACTGAATATATATGTAATAGTTATTGTAAATTTGTAATAGTAATAATAGAAATAATAAATATATGAGATAGTTACCAAATCAGAAAATGTCACGATTTACATAGACAACTGCGTATGGATGTAAAGCTACTTCATCAGTATCTATACAAGAATACCTCCCACACAAATTTGATTTTCATCGTAAAAAGACAAAAATAAAACTATTTTAAAAAGGAATGTAATGACCGCAAAAAATAATCAAGTTTTTAAATTAGACTTACAGTTTTTGACAAACGCCATTTCCACCTCACTTAAAAGGAAAATTTTTTTTCTTATCATGCAACTTTTAGTTCTATTGTTACATTATTTTTGCCAATAATGAACGAAAACATGCCAACGACTAGCTAACGAAAATTGATCGAGGTTAACTTACCTTCTAAAAGGTGAAAGCTAAATTAAAGGACGCCACGTGGTTCCAACTGGCACGTTGCCTGCTGATTTAGTAATAGTAGTAGTAGTAGTAGTTGTGGGGAGACCGAAGTCTAGCGAGTAGGTCACCATAGGCCCTTTTTGCCAACCCCATGCCATCTCCGCAACCACCTTCATTATCTTCTTCTTCGATGGGCTCTTCTCCCGGCTTAAACCTTCCTGATTTTCTAATGAAGATCAGAATATCGGCCCAGGATAGGGAGTTCAACTCATTCATTCGAAGCGTAGGTCCTCCTAAGGTTCCATACCTCACTCGCTGGTACGCCTCGCATTCTCCCTAGTGAAAGGACGTTTCCTTGTCCTTCCCACATCTTGGGACCTTCCTCTACTCCTATCAGTGTTAGGTGTCTATTTAGTTTACAGTGGTCTGTCAAGATCCCTATCAAAAGATTTGTGGTTCTTCGGCTCCTTCCCATTAGCCAGACCGATTTCTTTGAATCAAATCCCGCTATGTGGTACTTTTCCTGACGACAGCCCCTGCACCCTTTCCACTTTTCCTCGCTGGTGTTGTAGGCCCTCCCGGTTAGGGCTGCTGAGGCCTGCTGCCTTGTTATACCCAGAAGGGGTTCTGGTCCAAAACAAGTTTTCCCGGCTTCGAGTTTGGCTAGTTCGTCCGCCTTCTCGTTGCCTTGGACCCCTGTGTGTCCCGGTACTCAGATGAGCTCGACGTCCTTTATCCTTGCCAATTCGGCATCTCCACATTCTTGGACAAGAGCTGATCTTGTCCTGGCCGAGAAGATTGCTTTTAGTACGGCTTGGCTATCAGAGCAAATATAAATTTTTTGCTCTGGGGGTATCCTGACCTCGTTGCTTGTTGCCACCGATAGGATGGCATAAACTTCTGCTTCGAATACCGTGGTAAATCTTTCTAAAGGATAGCTTTCTTGTACCCGTCGGCCTTCCATATAAATTCCTGCTCCAGAGGATTGCCTTTCGGCCACTCGAGAACCATCCGTATAGCATATCAAGGCATTCGACTGGAGCATAACCCTTTTTTGCTCCCACTGTTCCCTTGTTGGGATAGTGAGAGCGTATTCTTTTTCTAACCTTAGCCGGTCCTTTGCTTCGGTTACCCTGTAGGCTGATAGAAGTATTTTTCTAGTAGCCATGTCGGCGATCCTAGCATGGCCCCTGCGAAATCCCTGGTCATTCCAAAGCCCCGTATCTCGCATTCTGAGGTGGGTAGCCATGGCCTCTCTCTTTATCCAAGTACCGAAGCACGGGAGTCCCAATATTACCTCAAGTGCGACTGTAGGGGTTGTCCTCATTGCCCCTGTAATTCCGAGACAAGCTAGTCGTTGGACCTTTGCCAATATTTCGAAAATACTGGGGCGCTCTACACTAGGCCACCAGACCACTGAGCCATACTGAACTTTTGGCCTTACTACCAATGTGTAGAGCCAGTGCAGAATCTTGGGGTTTATCCCCCAGTTGCTGCCTATTGCTCTGCGCAACTGCCATAAAGTCGCTGTCGACTTCTTCACCGTCCTGTCGACATGCGACCTCCAACTTAGTTTGCTGTCGAGGATTGCCCCCAGGTACTTGACCTCTTGCACTAATGCAAGTGGTCTTCTATACATTATGGGTATCCTCAGACCCTGAAGTTTTTGTCTTTTTGTGAAGAGAATGATCTCAGTCTTTAGTGGGTTCACCGACAGACCTTTCTCTTGGCACCATTTTTCAATAATCCTGCAGGCTACCTGTATTCTATCGCAGACGACGTTTAGGAACCTGCCAGTAACAAGTATCAGTCCATCATCTGCGTATGCTTGTGCATAGAAGCCCTCTGCCGTTAGCCATCCTAGTAGACCATCCATTATAAGACACCATAAGTGAGATGAGAGGCAACTGCCTTGCGGGCAACCTCCCGTCACCCTGGCCCTTACTGAACAGTCCCCTAGGTTTGCCGTCACGGTTCTTTGCTCCAGTGCCGTTCTCACCCAACTGACTAGAACGGGAGGGGTTTCGCTGGCTTGTAAGGCTTGACATATTGTAGCCGTTCTTGCCTTATCAAATGCCCCTCAATGTCAAAAAGTACTGCAAGGGCCACGTCGCTATAGAGTAATGCCCTTTCGACCTTGTGCACGACAGCGCGGAGTGCAGTTTCCGTCGATCTTCCACGTCTGTATGCGTGCTGGTTCCTGTGGAATGGGTGTGTTGTTATTACCCTTTTCATTAGATGCCTATCAATGATTTTTTCCAAGGTCTTTAAAAGAAAGGATGTCAGACTAATGGGCCTAAATGATTTGGCAGTTGTGTAGTCCTTCTTTCCCGTCTTAGGAATAAAAACCACTCTGGCTGCCTTCCACTGTTCTGGAACCCATTCCATTGCTACGCTGGCCCTATATACCCTTACTATATTTGGAAGAAGGATATCCAGGCCTTTATGAAACAACGCTGGGAAGATCCCATTTGGCCCCGGCGACTTAAAGGGAGCGAACTCCTGTACTGCTCATGTGACTGCACCTTCCGTTATAATACCCTCAGCGAACTGCCAGTTCTCTATAGGAAGTTGTTCCTGTTCCGCTATGAGTGCTAATTGGATGCGCCGTTTCCTGGAAAGTGGACTTCTAGGAGGTGTTGTAAAGACTCCTCTCTGGATGTTGTCCACATCCCATCGACTGTTTTTCACGCTCTTACTGTTTGACTAGTTTCGCGGCTTAAGATTTTTATCAGTTTAGCAGAGTCTGATACTGAACTTAACTCCGCACAGTATTTCTGCCAGCTGGATCTTTTGCTGCGCCTTAACTCATTTTTAAACCTATTTCTGGCCATTTCGACTGTGTTTCTTCTCTGATAGCACGATTAAAGATTCGCCTGGATTTCTTGCGCAGGTCGGCTAGAGTGCCGGTCCACCATGGTACCCTACAAACTCGAGCCTCCCTGAGAGGGCAAGCCTCCTCATAAGCTGAGACAATTTTACTTGCCAGTTGTTCTACATCTTTACTTAATTGTTCCTTTGTGCCCATACCTCTCTTTTGTGGACCTCCTTGGTGAACGATGATCAGATGTCACAATATCCGACGTCACTTTCCAGTTTTCAATATTGATTGAAAAACACCTAGAGGCCACTGTAATGTCAATTACCTCCTTTCGGATGCTATTGACAAAAGTGGGCTCTGTACCTTTGTTCACTATCTCAAGATCCGTGGACGCCAAATATTCTAGTAGGGTTTCGCCCCAAGGGTTAATGTCTGAGCTCCCCCACACTGACTGATGTGCATTGGCGTCACATCCGACTATTACCGGAAGACCTTTATTTCTTGCAAACGATATTAAGCGTTCGAATTCCTCCGTAGGTATACGCGCGTCATCATAGAGGTTTCTACCACCTACCTGATGCTCCAGAATTACTGCAGTGAGATTCTTGGTTGCCAGCTGCGGTAGTGGTACCATGCTGAGATCCCTGGACGCCATGATGCAGGTCCTGGGTCGATCATCCACTCCCTTGCCATCCACTACATCGTAGTTGGCCATCCTCAACCCCCTGACCTTATTTCTGTAAATATACGGTTCTTGAATGAGGACTATTTCTCTTCTACCAGTTAGGGCGCTCATCAGCTCTGCCCTAGTGCCCCTACTGTGCTGAAGATTGATCTGACTTACCCGCAGTAAATCCATTATGGGGAGTTAACGGTGCGGGGTCTGTGGTCCATTTAGTTGTTCTTCTTGGCCTGCTTTGACGCTCTGGCGTCAGAAGAGTCCTGGCGGACTGTTGCACTCCACGTCGGCACCCTTCGCACTGCGAGAGTTACCAACTGGTAGTAGAGCTGCCACCCAGACTCCAAAGTTCGGGCAGTATCTTCGCTGACCATGAAGGTCAAGAACCACCCTTCTGGTCCTCCTGTCGTCTGGACATGATTCTATTGCTCCACTCTTAGTGAGCGGTTCTGCATTGAAAGCATTTGCCTCAGCTTTTCCAGGTCAACCTCCTCCTGGCTTCTGAGCCAGAAACCCACCTTCTCTGGCCATGGTGCTTCCGATGCCCTTGTTGGGGCAAAGGTGACTCCCTCAGCACTGAGTGGTGTTCAGCCCTCCAGCAGCCATCTTACTGAGGTGTCGTCTTGGGCAGTGACCAAGAACCAGCCTGGTTCCACTAGTCTTGAGTTTCTGAACCGGAGTTCTGGCCCCGGGGACCCCCTTCGGAGCCTGCCATGGCACCGAAAATCTCGGCAGCTATGTTTGCTCTAATCGCCTCAACTTCCTTTGGGAGAACCTGGCCATCTGGTCGGTCAGACATGATTACAACTTGGTTCGCCCTATTAGGCGGCTTGGGACTTAGTCGTGGTTTTTCTCAAAGGGTGAGAAACCTTGGCTTTTCTTGATTGCTTCGGTAAGCTTTTTGGCCTTTTTTGATTGCCTCTGGGAGAGTGTCATCACTCATTGGTCTCTTAATGGTCGGTCCGGTACCTGCAGAACCTGGTTGGTCTTCCGTTACCTTGACTCGTCCCATGGAGTGCGTAATGCGCTCTATGGGTTTGCGTAGAGCAGTCCTTTTCGTTCGCCTCGCCTCCGGACCCCTTGTTTTTCCCGAGGGCTGTCTCTGCAGCTTACAAGGGCCCCGAGGTTGCTGGCCATGGCCACTCTTTGGAGAGTTGCCTTGACATGCTTTCCTAGCTCGTTATTAAGCAGTTGTTAGTGATGGAACGCTCACCAGGACCAAAATTATTATATTTTGATCGTCGCTAACTATTATAGTAGTACAATTATATTTTTTGTAGTAAAAATTTACTGCAAAACGTGTTTTTCAGACGTTTTAATATACTTGAATACTAAACTGTTGAACTTGTATTTCTTGGGTGCAGAAAAATTTGATATAGTAGTTTTATATGGCTAAATGAGTCCTAAATGCACTCCTACAGCGTCTACAATCACTACAATCAATTCTAAGGTCTTCATTGAGCACCAGTTAGTGTTGGAACGCTTACCAGGGCCAAAATTATTATATTTTGATCGTCGCTAGCTATTATAGTAGTACAGTAATATTTTAGGTAGTTAATATCTACTGCAAAACGTGTTTTTCAGACGTTTTAACGTACCTGAATACTAAATTGTTGAACTTGTATTTTTTGGTTGCCGAAAAATTTGATATAGTAGTTTTACATGGCTAAATAAGTCTTAAATGCAATCCTACAGCATCTACAACAACTAAAATCAATTTTAAGCTCCTTCTTGAGCACCGGTTAGTGATGGAACGCTCACCATGACCAAAATTATTATATTATGATCGTCGTTAGCAGGTATAGTAGTACTCCAATATTTTCTGTTGATAATATTTACTGCAAAACGTTTTTATCAGACGTTTTACCTTACCTGAATACTAAATTGTTGTACCTGCATCTTTTGGGTGCAGAAAAGTTTGAAATAAAAGGTTTATATGGCTCAATGAGTCCCAAATGCCATCCTACAGGGTCTACAAACGCTACAATCATTTCTAAGCTCCTTCCTGAGCACCTGTTAGTGATGGAACGCTCACCAGGTCCAAAATTATTATATTATGATCGTCGTTAGTTGGTGTAGTAGTACACCAATATTTTCTGTTGTTAATATTTTCTGCAAAACGTGTTTATCAGACGTTTTAACGTAGCTGAATACTAAATTGTTGAACTTGAATTATTTGGGTGCAGACAAATTTGATATAAGTGTTTTATATGGCTAAATGAGTCTCAAATGCAATCCTACAGCGTCTACAACCGCTACAATCAATTCTAAGCTGGTTCTTGAGCACCTGTTAGTAATGGAACGCTCACCAGGACCAAAATTAGTATATTATGATTGTCGTTAGTTGGTATAGTAATACACCAATATTTTCTGTTGTTA
Organism: Agriotes lineatus; assembly: GCA_940337035.1. Classification (NCBI taxonomy): domain Eukaryota; kingdom Metazoa; phylum Arthropoda; class Insecta; order Coleoptera; family Elateridae; genus Agriotes; species Agriotes lineatus. The sequence goes on from OW679199.1 coordinate 134,919,738, forward strand.
ATTTTTACTGCAAACCGTGGTTTTCAGACGTTTTAACGTACCTGAATACTAAATTGTTGAACTGGAATTTTTTGGGTGCAGACAAATTTGATATAAGAGTTCTATATGGTTAAATGAGTCCCAAATGCAATCCTACAGCGTCTAAAACCGCTACAATCAATTTAAGCTCGTTCTTGAGCACCTGTTAGTGATGGAACTCTCACCAGGAGCAAAATTATTATATTATGATCGTCGTTAGTTGGTGTGGTAGTACACCAATATTTTCTGTTGTTAATATTTTCTGCAAAACGTGTTTATCAGATGTTTTAACGTACCTAAATACTAAATTGTTGAACTGGAATTTTTTGGGTGCAGACAAATTTGATATAAGGGTTTTATATGGCTAAATGAGTCCCAAATGCAATCCTACAGCGTCTACAACCGCTACAATCAATTTTAAGCTCGTTCTTGAGCACCTGTTAGTGATGGAACGCTCACCAGAACCAAAATTATTATATTATGATTGTCGCTATTTGGTGTAGTAGTACACCAATATTTTCTGTTGTTAATATTTACTGCAAACCGTGGTTTTCAGACGTTTTAACGTACCTGAATACTAAATTGTTGAACTACAATTTTTTGGGAGCAGACAAATTTTATATAATAGTTTTCTAAGGCTAATTGGGTCCGAAATGCAATCCTACAGCGTCTACAATTGCTACAATCCATTCTAAGCTCGTTCTTGAGAACCTGTAAGTGATGCAACGCCCAAAATGACCAAAATTATTATATAATGATCGTCGTTAGTTGGTATGGTAGTACACCAATATTTTCTGTTGTTAATATTTACTGCAAACCGTGTTTTTCAGACGTTTTAACGTACCTGAATAATAAATTATTGAACTTGAATTATTTGGGTGCAGACAAATTTGATATAAGAGTTTTATATGGCTAGATGAGTCCCAAATGCAATCCTACAGCGTCTACGACCGCTACAATCATTACTAAGATCATTCCTAAGCACCTGTTAGTGATGGAACGCTCACCAGGACCAAAATTATTATATTATGATCGTCGTTAGTTGGTGTAGTAGTACACCAATATTTTCTGTTGCTAATATTTTCTGCAAAACGTGTTTATCAGACATTTTAACGTACCTGAATACTAAATTGTTGAACTACATTTTTTTGGGAGCAGACAAATTTTATTTACGAGTTTTCTAAGACTAATTGAGTCCCAAATGCAATCGTACAGCGTCTACAACTGCTACAATCAATTCTAAGCTCGTTCTTGAGAACCTGTAAGTGATGGAACGCTCACCAGAACCAAAATTATTATAATATGATTGTCATTAGTTGGTATAGTAGTACACCAATATTTTCTGTTGTTAATATTTACTGCAAACCGTGGTTTTCAGACGTTTTAACGTACCTGAATACTATATTGTTGAACTCAATTGTTTGGGTGCAGACAAATTTGATATAAGAATTTTGTATGGCTAAATGAGTCCCAAATGCAATCCTACAGCGTCTACAACCGCTACAATCATTTCTAAGCTCATTCCTGAGCACCTGTTAGTGATGGAACGCTCACCAGGACCAAAATTATTATATTATGATCGTCGTTAGTTGGTGTAGTAGTACACCAATATTTTCTGTTGTTAATATTTTCTGCAAAACGTGTTTATCAGACGTTTTAACGTACCTGAATACTAAATTGTTGAACTTGAATTATTTGGGTGCAGACAAATTTGATATAAGAGTTTTATATTGTTAAATGAGTCCCAAATGCAATCCTACAGTGTCTACAACCGCTACAATCATTTCTAAGCCCATTCCTGAGCACCTGTTAGTGATGGAACGCTCACCAGGACCAAAATTATTATATTATGATCGTCGTTATTTGGTGTAGTAGTACACCAATATTTTCTGTTGTTAATATTTACTGCAAATCGTGTTTTTCAGACGTTTTAACGTACCTGATTACTAAATTGTTAAAATTAAAATTTTTTGGGTGCAGAAAAATTTGATATAAGGATTGTATATGTTAAATGAGTCCCAAATGCAATCCTGCAGCGTCTACAACCGCTACAATCAATTTTAAGCTCGTTCTTGAGCACCTGTTAGTGATGGAACGCTCACCAGAACCAAAATTATTATATTATGATTGTCGTTTGTTGGTATAGTAGTACACCAATATTTTCTGTTGTTAATATTTACTGCAAACCGTGGTTTTCAGACGTTTTAACGTACCTGAATACTAAATTGTTAAACTACAATTTTTTGTTAGCAGACAAATTATATATAAGAGTTTTCTAAGGCTGATTGAGTCCCAAATGAAATCCTACAGGGTCTACAACTGCTACAATCAATTCTAAGCCCATACTTGAGAACCTGTAAGTGATGGAACGCCCAAAAGGACCAAAATTATTATATTATGATCGTCGTTAGTTGGTATGGTAGTACACCAATATTTTCTGTTGTTAATATTTACTGCAAATCGTGTTTTTCAGAAGTTTAAACGTACCTGATTACTAAATTGCTAAACTTAAATTATTTGGGTGCAGAAAAATTTGATATAAAAGTTTTATATGGCTAAATGAGTCCCAAATGCAATCCTGCAGCGTCTACAACCGCTAAAATCAATTTTAAGCTCGTTCTTGAGCACCTGTTAGTGATGGAACGCTCACCAGAACCAAAATTATTATAATATGATTGTCGTTAGTTGGTATAGTAGTACACCAATATTTTCTGTTGTTAATATTTACTGCAAACCGTGGTTTTCGGACGTTTTAACGTACCTGAATACTAAATTGTTGAACTACAATTTTTTGTTAGCAGACAAATTATATATAAAAGTTTTCTAAGACTGATTGAGTCCCAAATGCAATCCTACAGCGTCTACAACTGCTATAATCAATTCTAAGCTCGTTCTTGAGAACTGTAAGTGATGGAACTCCCAAAAGGATCAAAATTATTATATTATGATGGTCGTTAGTTGGTACGGAATTACACCAATATTTTCTGTTGCTAATATTTACTGAAAATCGTGTTTTTCAGACGTTTAAACGTACCTGATTACTAAATTGCTAAACTTAAATTTTTTGGGTGCAGAAAAATTTGATATAAGGGTTTTATATGGCTAAATGAGTCCCAAATGCAACCCTGCAGCTTCTACAAACGCTACAATCAATTTTAAGCTCGTTCTTGAGAACCTATTAGTTATGGAACGCTCACCAGAACCAAAGTTATTATATTATGATTGTCGTTAGTTGGTATAGTAGTACACCAATATTTTCTGTTGTTAATATTTACTGCAAACCGTGGTTTTCAGACGTTTTAAAGTACCTGAATACTAAATTGTTGAACTGAATTTTTTTGGGTGCAGACAAATTTGATATAAGAATTTTGTAAGGCTAAAAAAGTCCCAAATGCAATCCTACAGCGTCTACAACCGCTACAATCATTTCTAAGATCATTCCTAAGCACCTGTTAGTGATGGAACGCTCACCAGGACCAAAACTATTATATTATGATCGTCGTTAGTTGGTGTAGTAGTACACCAATATTTTCTGTTGTTAATATTTTCTGCAAAACGTGTTTATCAGACGTTTTAACGTACCTGAATACTAAATTGTTGAACTGGAATTTTTTGGGTGCAGACAAATTTGATATAAGGGTTGTATATGGCTAAATGAGTCCCAAATGGAATCCTGCGGCGTCTATAACCGCTACAATCAATTTTAAACTCGTTCTTCAGCACCTGTTAGTGATGGAACGCTCACCAGAACCAAAATTATTATATTATGATTGTCGTTAGTTGGTATAGTAGTACACCAATATTTTCTGTTGTTAATATTTACTGCAAACCGTGTTTTTCAGACGTTTAAACGTACCTGATTACTAAATTGCTAAACTTAAATTTTTTGGGTGCAGAAAAATTTGATATAAGGGTTTTATATGGCTAAATGAGTCCCAAATGCAATCCTGCAGCGTCTACAACCGCTACAATCAATTTTAAGCTCGTTCTTAGGCACCTATTAGTGATGGAACGCTTACCAGAACCAAAATTATTATATTATGATTGTCGTTAGTTGGTATAGTAGTACACCAATATTTTCTGTTGTTAATATTTACTGCAAACCGTGGTTTTCAGACGTTTTAAAGTACCTGAATACTAAATTGTTGAACTGAATTTTTTTGGGTGCAGACAAATTTGAAATAAGAATTTTGTATGGCTAAATGAGTCCCAAATGCAATCCTACAGCGTCTACAACCTCTACAATAATTTCTAAGCTCATTCCTGAGCACCTGTTAGTGATGGAACGCTCACCAGGACCAAAACTATTATATTATGAGGGTCGTTAGTTGGTGTAGTAGTACACCAATATTTTGTGTTGTAAATAATTTCTGCAAAACGTGTTTATCAGACGTTTTAACGTACCTGAATACTAAATTGTTGAACTTGAATTATTTGGGTGCAGACAAATTTGATATAAGAGTTTTATATGGCTAATTAGACCCAAATGCAATCCTACAGCGTCTACAACCGCTACAATCATTTCTAAGATCATTCCTAAGCACCTGTTAGTGATGGAACGCTCACCAGGACCAAAATTATTATATTATGATCGTCGTTAGTTGGTGTAGTAGCACACCAATATTTTCTGTTGTTAATATTTTCTGCAAAACGTGTTTATCAGACGTTTTAACGTACCTGAATACTAAATTGTTGAACTGGAATTTTTTGGGTGCAGACAAATTTGATATAAGGGTTGTATATGGCTAAATGAGTCCCAAATGCAATCCTGCAGCGTCTACAACCGCTACAATTAATTTTAAGCTCGTTCTTGAGCATCTGTTAGTGATGGAACGCTCACCAGAACCAATATTATTATAATATGATTGTCATTAGTCGGTATAGTAGTACACCAATATTTTCTGTTGTTAATATTTACTGCAAACCGTGGTTTTCAGTCGTTTTAAAGTACCTGAATACTAAATTGTTGAACTGAATTTTTTTGGGTGTAGACAAATTTGATTAAGAATTTTGTATGGCTAAATAAGTCCCAAATGCAATCCTACAGCGTCTACAACCGCTACAATCATTTCTAAGCTCATTCCTGAGCACCTGTTAGTGATGGAACGCTCACCAGGACCAAAACTATTATATTATGAGGGTCGTTAGTTGGTGTAGTAGTACACCAATATTTTGTGTTGTAAATAATTTCTGCAAAACGTGTTTATCAGACGTTTTAACGTACCTGAATACTAAATTGTTGAACTTGAATTATTTGGGTGCAGACATATTTGATATAAGAGTTTTATATGGCTAATTAGACCCAAATGCAATCCTACAGCGTCTACAACCGCTACAATCATTTCTAAGATCATTCCTAAGCACCTGTTAGTGATGGAACGCTCACCAGGACCAAAACTATTATATTATGATCGTCGTTAGTTGGTGTAGTAGTACACCAATATTTTCTGTTGTAAATATTTTCTGCAAAACGTGTTTATCAGACGTTTTAACGTACCTGAATACTAAATTGTTGAACTTGAATTATTTGGGTGCAGACAAATTTGATATAAGAGTTTTATATGGCTAAATGAGTCCCAAATGCAATCCTACAGCGTCTACCACCGCTACAATAATTTAAAAGATCAATCCTAAGCACCTGTTAGTGATGGAACGCTCACCAGGAGCAAAACTATTATATTATGATCGTCGTTAGTTGGTGTAGTAGTACACCAATATTTTCTGTTGTTAATATTTTCTGCAAAACGTGTTTATCAGACGTTTTAACGTACCTGAATACTAAATTGTTGAACTGGAATTTTTTGGGTGCAGACAAATTTGATAGAAGGGTTGTATATTGCTAAGTGAGTCCCAAATGGAATCCTACAGCGTCTACCACCGCTACAATCATTTCTAAGCTCATTCCTAAGCACCTGTTAGTGATGGAACGCTCACCAGGACCAAAACTATTATATTATGATCGTCGTTAGTTGGTGTAGTAGTACACCAATATTTTCTGTTGTAAATATTTTCTGCAAAACGTGTTTATCAGACGTTTTAACGTACCTGAATACTAAATTGTTGAACTTGAATTATTTGGGTGCAGACAAATTTGATATGAGTTTTATATGGCTAAATGAGTCCCAAATGCAATCCTACAGCGTCTACCACCGCTACAATCATTTCTAAGATCATTCCTAAGCACCTGTTAGTGATGGAACGCTCACCAGGACCAAAAGTATTATATTATGATCGTCGTTAGTTGGTGTAGTAGTACACCAATATTTTCTGTTGTAAATATTTTCTGCAAAACGTGTTTATCAGACGTTTTAACGTACCTGAATACTAAATTGTTGAACTTGAATTATTTGGGTGCAGACAAATTTGATATGAGTTTTATATGGCTAAATGAGTCCCAAATGCAATCCTACAGCGTCTACCACCGCTACAATCATTTCTAAGATCATTCCTAAGCACCTGTTAGTGATGGAACGCTCACCAGGACCAAAACTATTATATTATGATCGTCGTTAGTTGGTGTAGTAGTACACCAATATTTTCTGTTGTAAATATTTTCTGCAAAACGTGTTTATCAGACGTTTTAACGTACCTGAATACTAAATTGTTGAACTTGAATTATTTGGGTGCAGACAAATTTGATATGATTTTTATATGGCTAAATGAGTCCCAAATGCAATCCTACAGCGTCTACCACCGCTACAATCATTTCTAAGATCATTCCTAAGCACCTGTTAGTGATGGAACGCTCACCAGGACCAAAACTATTATATTATGATCGTCGTTAGTTGGTGTAGTAGTACACCAATATCTTCTGTTGTAAATATTTTCTGCAAAACGTGTTTATCAGACGTTTTAACGTACCTGAATACTAAATTGTTGAACTTGAATTATTTGGGTGCAGACAAATTTGATATGAGTTTTATATGGCTAAATGAGTCCCAAATGCAATCCTACAGCGTCTACCACCGCTACAATCATTTCTAAGATCATTCCTAAGCACCTGTTAGTGATGGAACGCTCACCAGGACCAAAACTATTATATTATGATCGTCGTTAGTTGGTGTAGTAGTACACCAATATTTTCTGTTGTAAATATTTTCTGCAAAACGTGTTTATCAGACGTTTTAACGTACCTGAATACTAAATTGTTGAACTTGAATTATTTGGGTGCAGACAAATTTGATATGAGTTTTATATGGCTAAATGAGTCCCAAATGCAATCCTACAGCGTCTACCACCGCTACAATCATTTCTAAGATCATTCCTAAGCACCTGTTAGTGATGGAACGCTCACCAGGACCAAAACTATTATATTATGATCGTCGTTAGTTGGTGTAGTAGTACACCAATATTTTCTGTTGTTAATATTTTCTGCAAAACGTGTTTATCAGACGTTTTAACGTACCTGAATACTAAATTGTTGAACTGGAATTTTTTGGGTGCAGACAAATTTGATATAAGGGTTGTATATTGCTAAATGAGTCCCAAATGGAATCCTACAGCGTCTACCACCGCTACAATAATTTCTAAGCTCATTCCTAAGCACCTGTTAGTGATGGAACGCTCACCAGGACCAAAACTATTATATTATGATCGTCGTTAGTTGGTGTAGTAGTACACCAATATTTTCTGTTGTAAATATTTTCTGCAAAACGTGTTTATCAGACGTTTTAACGTACCTGAATACTAAATTGTTGAACTTGAATTATTTGGGTGCAGACAAATTTGATATGAGTTTTATATGGCTAAATGAGTCCCAAATGCAATCCTACAGCGTCTACCACCGCTATAATTATTTCTAAGATCATTCCTAAGCACCTGTTAGTGATGGAACGCTCACCAGGACCAAAACTATTATATTATGATCGTCGTTAGTTGGTGTAGTAGTACACCAATATTTTCTGTTGTAAATATTTTCTGCAAAACGTGTTTATCAGACGTTTTAACGTACCTGAATACTAAATTGTTGAACTTGAATTATTTGGGTGCAGACAAATTTGATATGAGTTTTATATGGCTAAATGAGTCCCAAATGCAATCCTACAGCGTCTACCACCGCTACAATCATTTCTAAGATCATTCCTAAGCACCTGTTAGTGATGGAACGCTCACCAGGACCAAAACTATTATATTATGATCGTCGTTAGTTGGTGTAGTAGTACACCAATATTTTCTGTTGTTAATATTTTCTGCAAAACGTGTTTATCAGACGTTTTAACGTACCTGAATACTAAATTGTTGAACTTGAATTATTTGGGTGCAGACAAATTTGATATGAGTTTTATATGGCTAAATGAGTCCCAAATGCAATCCTACAGCGTCTACCACCGCTACAATCATTTCTAAGATCATTCCTAAGCACCTGTTAGTGATGGAACGCTCACCAGGACCAAAACTATTATATTATGATCGTCGTTAGTTGGTGTAGTAGTACACCAATATTTTCTGTTGTAAATATTTTCTGCAAAACGTGTTTATCAGACGTTTTAACGTACCTGAATACTAAATTGTTGAACTTGAATTATTTGGGTGCAGACAAATTTGATATAAGAGTTTTATATGGCTAAATGAGTCCCAAATGCAATCCTACAGCGTCTACCACCGCTACAATAATTTTAAAGATCATTCCTAAGCACCTGTTAGTGATGGAACGCTCACCAGGAGCAAAACTATTATATTATGATCGTCGTTAGTTGGTGTAGTAGTACACCAATATTTTCTGTTGTTAATATTTTCTGCAAAACGTGTTTATCAGACGTTTTAACGTACCTGAATACTAAATTGTTGAACTGGAATTTTTTGGGTGCAGACAAATTTGATATAAGGGTTGTATATTGCTAAATGAGTCCCAAATGGAATCCTACAGCGTCTACCACCGCTACAATCATTTCTAAGCTCATTCCTAAGCACCTGTTAGTGATGGAACGCTCACCAGGACCAAAACTATTATATTATGATCGTCGTTAGTTGGTGTAGTAGTACACCAATATTTTCTGTTGTAAATATTTTCTGCAAAACGTGTTTATCAGACGTTTTAACGTACCTGAATACTAAATTGTTGAACTTGAATTATTTGGGTGCAGACAAATTTGATATGAGTTTTATATGGCTAAATGAGTCCCAAATGCAATCCTACAGCGTCTACCACCGCTACAATTATTTCTAAGATCATTCCTAAGCACCTGTTAGTGATGGAACGCTCACCAGGACCAAAACTATTATATTATGATCGTCGTTAGTTGGTGTAGTAGTACACCAATATTTTCTGTTGTAAATATTTTCTGCAAAACGTGTTTATCAGACGTTTTAACGTACCTGAATACTAAATTGTTGAACTTGAATTATTTGGGTGCAGACAAATTTGATATGAGTTTTATATGGCTAAATGAGTCCCAAATGCAATCCTACAGCGTCTACCACCGCTACAATCATTTCTAAGATCATTCCTAAGCACCTGTTAGTGATGGAACGCTCACCAGGACCAAAACTATTATATTATGATCGTCGTTAGTTGGTGTAGTAGTACACCAATATTTTCTGTTGTTAATATTTTCTGCAAAACGTGTTTATCAGACGTTTTAACGTACCTGAATACTAAATTGTTGAACTTGAATTATTTGGGTGCAGACAAATTTGATATGAGTTTTATATGGCTAAATGAGTCCCAAATGCAATCCTACAGCGTCTACCACCGCTACAATCATTTCTAAGATCATTCCTAAGCACCTGTTAGTGATGGAACGCTCACCAGGACCAAAACTATTATATTATGATCGTCGTTAGTTGGTGTAGTAGTACACCAATATTTTCTGTTGTTAATATTTTCTGCAAAACGTGTTTATCAGACGTTTTAACGTACCTGAATACTAAATTGTTGAACTGGAATTTTTTGGGTGCAGACAAATTTGATATAAGGGTTGTATATTGCTAAATGAGTCCCAAATGGAATCCTACAGCGTCTACCACCGCTACAATCATTTCTAAGCTCATTGCTAAGCACCTGTTAGTGATGGAACGCTCACCAGGACCAAAACTATTATATTATGATCGTCGTTAGTTGGTGTAGTAGTACACCAATATTTTCTGTTGTAAATATTTTCTGCAAAACGTGTTTATCAGACGTTTTAACGTACCTGAATACTAAATTGTTGACCTTGAATTATTTGGGTGCAAACAAATTTGATATGAGTTTTATATGGCTAAATGAGTCCCAAATGCAATCCTAGAGCGTCTACCACCGCTACAATCATTTCTAAGATTATTCCTAAGCACCTGTTAGTGATGGAACGCTCACCAGGACCAAAACTATTATATTATGATCGTCGTTAGTTGGTGTAGTAGTACACCAATATTTTCTGTTGTAAATATTTTCTGCAAAACGTGTTTATCAGACGTTTTAACGTACCTGAATACTAAATTGTTGAACTTGAATTATTTGGGTGCAGACAAATTTGATATGAGTTTTATATGGCTAAATGAGTCCCAAATGCAATCCTACAGCGTCTACCACCGCTACAATCATTTCTAAGATCATTCCTAAGCACCTGTTAGTGATGGAACGCTCACCAGGACCAAAACTATTATATTATGATCGTCGTTAGTTGGTGTAGTAGTACACCAATATTTTCTGTTGTTAATATTTTCTGTAAAACGTGTTTATCAGACGTTTTAACGTACCTGAATACTAAATTGTTGAACTGGAATTTTTTGGGTGCAGACAAATTTGATATAAGAGTTTTATATGGCTAAATGAGTCCCAAATGCAATCCTACAGCGTCTACCACCGCTACAATCATTTCTAAGATCATTCCTAAGCACCTGTTAGTGATGGAACGCTCACCAGGACCAAAACTATTATATTATGATTGTCGTTAGTTGGTATAATAGTACACCAATATTTTCTGTTGTTAATATTTACTGCAAACCGTGGTTTTCAGACGTTTTAAAGTACCTGAATACTAAATTGTTGAACTGAATTTTTTTGGGTGCAGACAAATTTGAAATAAGAATTTTGTATGGCTAAATGAGTCCCAAATGCAATCCTACAGCGTCTACAACCTCTACAATAATTTCTAAGCTCATTCCTGAGCACCTGTTAGTGATGGAACGCTCACCAGGACCAAAACTATTATATTATGAGGGTCGTTAGTTGGTGTAGTAGTACACCAATATTTTGTGTTGCAAATAATTTCTGCAAAACGTGTTTATCAGACGTTTTAACGTACCTGAATACTAAATTGTTGAACTTGAATTATTTGGGTGCAGACAAATTTGATATGAGTTTTATATGGCTAAATGAGTCCCAAATGCAATCCTAGAGCGTCTACCACCGCTACAATCATTTCTAAGATTATTCCTAAGCACCTGTTAGTGATGGAACGCTCACCAGGACCACAACTATTATATTATGATCGTCGTTAGTTGGTGTAGTAGTACACCAATATCTTCTGTTGTAAATATTTTCTGCAAAACGTGTTTATCAGACGTTTTAACGTACCTGAATACTAAATTGTTGAACTTGAATTATTTGGGTGCAGACAAATTTGATATGAGTTTTATATGGCTAAATGAGTCCCAAATGCAATCCTACAGCGTCTACCACCGCTACAAACATTTCTAAGATCATTCCTAAGCACCTGTTAGTGATGGAACGCTCACCAGGACCAAAACTATTATATTATGATCGTCGTTAGTTGGTGTAGTAGTACACCAATATTTTCTGTTGTAAATATTTTCTGCAAAACGTGTTTATCAGACGTTTTAACGTACCTGAATACTAAATTGTTGAACTTGAATTATTTGGGTGCAGACAAATTTGATATGAGTTTTATATGGCTAAATGAGTCCCAAATGCAATCCTACAGCGTCTACCACCGCTACAATCATTTCTAAGCTCATTGCTAAGCACCTGTTAGTGATGGAACGCTCACCAGGACCAAAACTATTATATTATGATCGTCGTTAGTTGGTGTAGTAGTACACCAATATTTTCTGTTGTAAATATTTTCTGCAAAACGTGTTTATCAGACGTTTTAACGTACCTGAATACTAAATTGTTGAACTGGAATTTTTTGGGTGCAGACAAATTTGATATGAGTTTTATATGGCTAAATGAGTCCCAAATGCAATCCTACAGCGTCTACCACCGCTACAATCATTTCTAAGCTCATTGCTAAGCACCTGTTAGTGATGGAACGCTCACCAGGACCAAAACTATTATATTATGATCGTCGTTAGTTGGTGTAGTAGTACACCAATATTTTCTGTTGTTAATATTTTCTGCAAAACGTGTTTATCAGACGTTTTAACGTACCTGAATACTAAATTGTTGAACTGGAATTTTTTGGGTGCAGACAAATTTGATATAAGGGTTGTATATTGCTAAATGAGTCCCAAATGGAATCCTACAGCGTCTACCACCGCTACAATCATTTCTAAGCTCATTGCTAAGCACCTGTTAGTGATGGAACGCTCACCAGGACCAAAACTATTATATTATGATCGTCGTTAGTTGGTGTAGTAGTACACCAATATTTTCTGTTGTAAATATTTTCTGCAAAACGTGTTTATCAGACGTTTTAACGTACCTGAATACTAAATTGTTGACCTTGAATTATTTGGGTGCAAACAAATTTGGTATGAGTTTTATATGGCTAAATGAGTCCCAAATGCAATCCTACAGCGTCTACCACCGTTACAATCATTTCTAAGATCATTCCTAAGCACTTGTTAGTGATGGAACGCTCACCAGGACCAAAACTATTATATTATGATCGTCGTTAGTTGGTGTAGTAGTACACCAATATTTTCTGTTGTAAATATTTTCTGCAAAACGTGTTTATCAGACGTTTTAACGTACCTGAATACTAAATTGTTGAACTTGAATTATTTGGGTGCAGACAAATTTGATATAAGAGTTTTATATGGCTAAATGAGTCCCAAATGCAATCCTACAGCGTCTACCACCGCTACAATCATTTCTAAGATCATTCCTAAGCACCTGTTAGTGATGGAACGCTCACCAGGACCAAAACTATTATATTATGATCGTCGTTAGTTGGTGTAGTAGTACACCAATATTTTCTGTTGTTAATATTTTCTGTAAAACGTGTTTATCAGACGTTTTAACGTACCTGAATACTAAATTGTTGAACTGGAATTTTTTGGGAGCAGACAAATTTGATATAAGAGTTTTATATGGCTAAATGAGTCCCAAATGCAATCCTACAGCGTCTACCACCGCTACAATCATTTCTAAGATCATTCCTAAGCACCTGTTAGTGATGGAACGCTCACCAGGACCAAAACTATTATATTATGATTGTCGTTAGTTGGTATAGTAGTACACCAATATTTTCTGTTGTTAATATTTACTGCAAACCGTGGTTTTCAGACGTTTTAAAGTACCTGAATACTAAATTGTTGAACTGAATTTTTTTGGGTGCAGACAAATTTGAAATAAGAATTTTGTATGGCTAAATGAGTCCCAAATGCAATCCTACAGCGTCTACAACCTCTACAATAATTTCTAAGCTCATTCCTGAGCACCTGTTAGTGATGGAACGCTCACCAGGACCAAAACTATTATATTATGAGGGTCGTTAGTTGGTGTAGTAGTACACCAATATTTTGTGTTGTAAATAATTTCTGCAAAACGTGTTTATCAGACGTTTTAACGTACCTGAATACTAAATTGTTGAACTTGAATTATTTGGGTGCAGACAAATTTGATATAAGAGTTTTATATGGCTAATTAGACCCAAATGCAATCCTACAGCGTCTACAACCGCTACAATCATTTCTAAGATCATTCCTAAGCACCTGTTAGTGATGGAACGCTCACCAGGACCAAAATTATTATATTATGATCGTCGTTAGTTGGTGTAGTAGCACACCAATATTTTCTGTTGTTAATATTTTCTGCAAAACGTGTTTATCAGACGTTTTAACGTACCTGAATACTAAATTGTTGAACTGGAATTTTTTGGGTGCAGACAAATTTGATATAAGAGTTTTATATGGCTAAATGAGTCCCAAATGCAATCCTACAGCGTCTACCACCGCTACAATCATTTCTAAGATCATTCCTAAGCACCTGTTAGTGATGGAACGCTCACCAGGACCAAAACTATTATATTATGATCGTCGTTAGTTGGTGTAGTAGTACACCAATATTTTCTGTTGTTAATATTTTCTGCAAAACGTGTTTATCAGACGTTTTAACGTACCTGAATACTAAATTGTTGAACTTGAATTATTTGGGTGCAGACAAATTTGATATGAGTTTTATATGGCTAAATGAGTCCCAAATGCAATCCTAGAGCGTCTACCACCGCTACAATCATTTCTAAGATTATTCCTAAGCACCTGTTAGTGATGGAACGCTCACCAGGACCAAAACTATTATATTATGATCGTCGTTAGTTGGTGTAGTAGTACACCAATATCTTCTGTTGTAAATATTTTCTGCAAAACGTGTTTAGCAGACGTTTTAACGTACCTGAATACTAAATTGTTGAACTTGAATTATTTGGGTGCAGACAAATTTGATATGAGTTTTATATGGCTAAATGAGTCCCAAATGCAATCCTACAGCGTCTACCACCGCTACAAACATTTCTAAGATCATTCCTAAGCACCTGTTAGTGATGGAACGCTCACCAGGACCAAAACTATTATATTATGATCGTCGTTAGTTGGTGTAGTAGTACACCAATATTTTCTGTTGTAAATATTTTCTGCAAAACGTGTTTATCAGACGTTTTAACGTACCTGAATACTAAATTGTTGAACTTGAATTATTTGGGTGCAGACAAATTTGATATGAGTTTTATATGGCTAAATGAGTCCCAAATGCAATCCTACAGCGTCTACCACCGCTACAATCATTTCTAAGATCATTCCTAAGCACCTGTTAGTGATGGAACGCTCACCAGGACCAAAACTATTATATTATGATCGTCGTTAGTTGGTGTAGTAGTACACCAATATTTTCTGTTGTTAATATTTTCTGCAAAACGTGTTTATCAGACGTTTTAACGTACCTGAATACTAAATTGTTGAACTGGAATTTTTTGGGTGCAGACAAATTTGATATAAGGGTTGTATATTGCTAAATGAGTCCCAAATGGAATCCTACAGCGTCTACCACCGCTACAATCATTTCTAAGCTCATTCCTAAGCACCTGTTAGTGATGGAACGCTCACCAGGACCAAAACTATTATATTATGATCGTCGTTAGTTGGTGTAGTAGTACACCAATATTTTCTGTTGTAAATATTTTCTGCAAAACGTGTTTATCAGACGTTTTAACGTACCTGAATACTAAATTGTTGAACTTGAATTATTTGGGTGCAGACAAATTTGATATGAGTTTTATATGGCTAAATGAGTCCCAAATGCAATCCTACAGCGTCTACCACCGCTACAATCATTTCTAAGATCATTCCTAAGCACCTGTTAGTGATGGAACGCTCACCAGGACCAAAACTATTATATTATGATCGTCGTTAGTTGGTGTAGTAGTACACCAATATTTTCTGTTGTAAATATTTTCTGCAAAACGTGTTTATCAGACGTTTTAACGTACCTGAATACTAAATTGTTGAACTTGAATTATTTGGGTGCAGACAAATTTGATATGAGTTTTATATGGCTAAATGAGTCCCAAATGCAATCCTACAGCGTCTACCACCGCTACAAACATTTCTAAGATCATTCCTAAGCACCTGTTAGTGATGGAACGCTCACCAGGACCAAAACTATTATATTATGATCGTCGTTAGTTGGTGTAGTAGTACACCAATATTTTCTGTTGTAAATATTTTCTGCAAAACGTGTTTATCAGACGTTTTAACGTACCTGAATACTAAATTGTTGAACTTGAATTATTTGGGTGCAGACAAATTTGATATGAGTTTTATATGGCTAAATGAGTCCCAAATGCAATCCTACAGCGTCTACCACCGCTACAATCATTTCTAAGATCATTCCTAAGCACCTGTTAGTGATGGAACGCTCACCAGGACCAAAACTATTATATTATGATCGTCGTTAGTTGGTGTAGTAGTACACCAATATTTTCTGTTGTAAATATTTTCTGCAAAACGTGTTTATCAGACGTTTTAACGTACCTGAATACTAAATTGTTGAACTTGAATTATTTGGGTGCAGACAAATTTGATATGAGTTTTATATGGCTAAATGAGTCCCAAATGCAATCCTACAGCGTCTACCACCGCTACAATCATTTCTAAGATCATTCCTAAGCACTTGTTAGTGATGGAACGCTCACCAGGACCAAAACTATTATATTATGATCGTCGTTAGTTGGTGTAGTAGTACACCAATATTTTCTGTTGTAAATATTTTCTGCAAAACGTGTTTATCAGACGTTTTAACGTACCTGAATACTAAATTGTTGAACTTGAATTATTTGGGTGCAGACAAATTTGATATAAGAGTTTTATATGGCTAAATGAGTCCCAAATGCAATCCTACAGCGTCTACCACCGCTACAATCATTTCTAAGATCATTCCTAAGCACCTGTTAGTGATGGAACGCTCACCAGGACCAAAACTATTATATTATGATCGTCGTTAGTTGGTGTAGTAGTACACCAATATTTTCTGTTGTTAATATTTTCTGTAAAACGTGTTTATCAGACGTTTTAACGTACCTGAATACTAAATTGTTGAACTGGAATTTTTTGGGTGCAGACAAATTTGATATAAGAGTTTTATATGGCTAAATGAGTCCCAAATGCAATCCTACAGCGTCTACCACCGCTACAATCATTTCTAAGATCATTCCTAAGCACCTGTTAGTGATGGAACGCTCACCAGAACCAAAACTATTATATTATGATTGTCGTTAGTTGGTATAGTAGTACACCAATATTTTCTGTTGTTAATATTTACTGCAAACCGTGGTTTTCAGACGTTTTAAAGTACCTGAATACTAAATTGTTGAACTGAATTTTTTTGGTGCAGACAAATTTGAAATAAGAATTTTGTATGGCTAAATGAGTCCCAAATGCAATCCTACAGCGTCTACAACCTCTACAATAATTTCTAAGCTCATTCCTGAGCACCTGTTAGTGATGGAACGCTCACCAGGACCAAAACTATTATATTATGAGGGTCGTTAGTTGGTGTAGTAGCACACCAATATTTTGTGTTGTAAATAATTTCTGCAAAACGTGTTTATCAGACGTTTTAACGTACCTGAATACTAAATTGTTGAACTTGACTTATTTGGGTGCAGACAAATTTGATATAAGAGTTTTATATGGCTAATTAGACCCAAATGCAATCCTACAGCGTCTACAACCGCTACAATCATTTCTAAGATCATTCCTAAGCACCTGTTAGTGATGGAACGCTCACCAGGACCAAAATTATTATATTATGATAGTCGTTAGTTGGTGTAGTAGCACACCAATATTTTCTGTTGTTAATATTTTCTGCAAAACGTGTTTATCAGACGTTTTAACGTACCTGAATACTAAATTGTTGAACTGGAATTTTTTGGGTGCAGACAAATTTGATATAAGGGTTGTATATGGCTAAATGAGTCCCAAATGCAATCCTGCAGCGTCTACAACCGCTACAATTAATTTTAATCTCGTTCTTGAGCATCTGTTAGTGATGGAACGCTCACCAGAACCAATATTATTATAATATGATTGTCATTAGTCGGTATAGTAGTACACCAATATTTTCTGTTGTTAATATTTACTGCAAACCGTGGTTTTCAGTCGTTTTAAAGTACCTGAATACTAAATTGTTGAACTGAATTTTTTGGGTGTAGACAAATTTGATATAAGAATTTTGTATGGCTAAATAAGTCCCAAATGCAATCCTACAGCGTCTACAACCGCTACAATCATTTCTAAGCTCATTCCTAAGCACCTGTTAGTGATGGAACGCTCACCAGGACCAAAACTATTATATTATGATCGTCGTTAGTTGGTGTAGTAGTACACGAATATTTTCTGTTGTAAATATTTTCTGCAAAACGTGTTTATCAGACGTTTTAACGTACCTGAATACTAAATTGTTGAACTTGAATTATTTGGGTGCAGACAAATTTGATATAAGAGTTTTATATGGCTAAATGAGTCCCAAATGCAATCCTACAGCGTCTACCACCGCTACAATAATTTTAAAGATCATTCCTAAGCACCTGTTAGTGATGGAACGCTCACCAGGAGCAAAACTATTATATTATGATCGTCGTTAGTTGGGTGTAGTAGTACACCAATATTTTCTGTTGATAATATTTTCTGCAAAACGTGTTTATCAGACGTTTTAACGTACCTGAATACTAAATTGTTGAACAGGAATTTTTTGGGTGCAGACAAATTTGATATAAGGGTTGTATATTGCTAAATGAGTCCCAAATGGAATCCTACAGCGTCTACCACCGCTACAATCATTTCTAAGCTCATTCCTAAGCACCTGTTAGTGATGGAACGCTCACCAGGACCAAAACTATTATATTATGATCGTCGTTAGTTGGTGTAGTAGTACACCAATATTTTCTGTTGTAAATATTTTCTGCAAAACGTGTTTATCAGACGTTTTAACGTACCTGAATACTAAATTGTTGAACTTGAATTATTTGGGTGCAGACAAATTTGATATGAGTTTTATATGGCTAAATGAGTCCCAAATGCAATCCTACAGCGTCTACCACCGCTACAATCATTTCTAAGATCATTCCTAAGCACCTGTTAGTGATGGAACGCTCACCAGGACCAAAAGTATTATATTATGATCGTCGTTAGTTGGTGTAGTAGTACACCAATATTTTCTGTTGTAAATATTTTCTGTAAAACGTGTTTATCAGACGTTTTAACGTACCTGAATACTAAATTGTTGAACTTGAATTATTTGGGTGCAGACAAATTTGATATGAGTTTTATATGGCTAAATGAGTCCCAAATGCTATCCTACAGCGTCTACCACCGCTACAATCATTTCTAAGATCATTCCTAAGCACCTGTTAGTGATGGAACGCTCACCTGACCAAAACTATTATATTATGATCGTCGTTAGTTGGTGTAGTAGTACACCAATATTTTCTGTTGTAAATATTTTCTGCAAAACGTGTTTATCAGACGTTTTAACGTACCTGAATACTAAATTGTTGAACTTGAATTATTTGGGTGCAGACAAATTTGATATGATTTTTATATGGCTAAATGAGTCCCAAATGCAATCCTACAGCGTCTACCACCGCTACAATCATTTCTAAGATCATTCCTAAGCACCTGTTAGTGATGGAACGCTCACCAGGACCAAAACTATTATATTATGATCGTCGTTAGTTGGTGTAGTAGTACACCAATATTTTCTGTTGTAAATATTTTCTGCAAAACGTGTTTATCAGACGTTTTAACGTACCTGAATACTAAATTGTTGAACTTGAATTATTTGGGTGCAGACAAATTTGATATGAGTTTTATATGGCTAAATGAGTCCCAAATGCAATCCTACAGCGTCTACCACCGCTACAATCATTTCTAAGATCATTCCTAAGCACATGTTAGTGATGGAACGCTCACCAGGACCAAAACTATTATATTATGATCGTCGTTAGTTGGTGTAGTAGTACACCAATATTTTCTGTTGTAAATATTTTCTGCAAAACGTGTTTATCAGACGTTTTAACGTACCTGAATACTAAATTGTTGAACTTGAATTATTTGGGTGCAGACAAATTTGATATGAGTTTTATATGGATAAATGAGTCCCAAATGCAATCCTACAGCGTCTACCACCGCTACAATCATTTCTAAGATCATTCCTAAGCACCTGTTAGTGATGGAACGCTCACCAGGACCAAAACTATTATATTATGATCGTCGTTAGTTGGTGTAGTAGTACACCAATATTTTCTGTTGTTAATATTTTCTGCAAAACGTGTTTATCAGACGTTTTAACGTACCTGAATACTAAATTGTTGAACTGGAATTTTTTGGGTGCAGACAAATTTGATATAAGGGTTGTATATTGCTAAATGAGTCCCAAATGGAATCCTACAGCGTCTACCACCGCTACAATCATTTCTAAGCTCATTCCTAAGACCTGTTAGTGATGGAACGCTCACCAGGACCAAAACTATTATATTATGATCGTCGTTAGTTGGTGTAGTAGTACACCAATATTTTCTGTTGTAAATATTTTCTGCAAAACGTGTTTATCAGACGTTTTAACGTACCTGAATACTAAATTGTTGAACTTGAATTATTTGGGTGCAGACAAATTTGATATGAGTTTTATATGGCTAAATGAGTCCCAAATGCAATCCTACAGCGTCTACCACCGCTATAATTATTTCTAAGATCATTCCTAAGCACCTGTTAGTGATGGAACGCTCACCAGGACCAAAACTATTATATTATGATCGTCGTTAGTTGGTGTAGTAGTACACCAATATTTTCTGTTGTAAATATTTTCTGCAAAACGTGTTTATCAGACGTTTTAACGTACCTGAATACTAAATTGTTGAACTTGAATTATTTGGGTGCAGACAAATTTGATATGAGTTTTATATGGCTAAATGAGTCCCAAATGCAATCCTACAGCGTCTACCACCGCTACAATCATTTCTAAGATCATTCCTAAGCACCTGTTAGTGATGGAACGCTCACCAGGACCAAAAGTATTATATTATGATCGTCGTTAGTTGGTGTAGTAGTACACCAATATTTTCTGTTGTAAATATTTTCTGTAAAACGTGTTTATCAGACGTTTTAACGTACCTGAATACTAAATTGTTGAACTTGAATTATTTGGGTGCAGACAAATTTGATATGAGTTTTATATGGCTAAATGAGTCCCAAATGCAATCCTACAGCGTCTACCACCGCTACAATCATTTCTAAGATCATTCCTAAGCACCTGTTAGTGATGGAACGCTCACCAGGACCAAAACTATTATATTATGATCGTCGTTAGTTGGTGTAGTAGTACACCAATATTTTCTGTTGTAAATATTTTCTGCAAAACGTGTTTATCAGACGTTTTAACGTACCTGAATAATAAATTGTTGAACTTGAATTATTTGGGTGCAGACAAATTTGATATGATTTTTATATGGCTAAATGAGTCCCAAATGCAATCCTACAGCGTCTACCACCGCTACAATCATTTCTAAGATCATTCCTAAGCACCTGTTAGTGATGGAACGCTCACCAGGACCAAAACTATTATATTATGATCGTCGTTAGTTGGTGTAGTAGTACACCAATATTTTCTGTTGTAAATATTTTCTGCAAAACGTGTTTATCAGACGTTTTAACGTACCTGAATACTAAATTGTTGAACTTGAATTATTTGGGTGCAGACAAATTTGATATGAGTTTTATATGGCTAAATGAGTCCCAAATGCAATCCTACAGCGTCTACCACCGCTACAATCATTTCTAAGATCATTCCTAAGCACATGTTAGTGATGGAACGCTCACCAGGACCAAAACTATTATATTATGATCGTCGTTAGTTGGTGTAGTAGTACACCAATATTTTCTGTTGTAAATATTTTCTGCAAAACGTGTTTATCAGACGTTTTAACGTACCTGAATACTAAATTGTTGAACTTGAATTATTTGGGTGCAGACAAATTTGATATGAATTTTATATGGCTAAATGAGTCCCAAATGCAATCCTACAGCGTCTACCACCGCTACAATCATTTCTAAGATCATTCCTAAGCACCTGTTAGTGATGGAACGCTCACCAGGACCAAAACTATTATATTATGATCGTCGTTAGTTGGTGTAGTAGTACACCAATATTTTCTGTTGTTAATATTTTCTGCAAAACGTGTTTATCAGACGTTTTAACGTACCTGAATACTAAATTGTTGAACTGGAATTTTTTGGGTGCAGACAAATTTGATATAAGGGTTGTATATTGCTAAATGAGTCCCAAATGGAATCCTACAGCGTCTACCACCGCTACAATCATTTCTAAGCTCATTCCTAAGCACCTGTTAGTGATGGAACGCTCACCAGGACCAAAACTATTATATTATGATCGTCGTTAGTTGGTGTAGTAGTACACCAATATTTTCTGTTGTAAATATTTTCTGCAAAACGTGTTTATCAGACGTTTTAACGTACCTGAATACTAAATTGTTGAACTTGAATTATTTGGGTGCAGACAAATTTGATATAAGAGTTTTATATGGCTAAATGAGTCCCAAATGCAATCCTACAGTGTCTACCACCGCTACAATCATTTCTAAGATCATTCCTAAGCACCTGTTAGTGATGGAACGCTCACCAGGACCAAAACTATTATATTATGATCGTCGTTAGTTGGTGTAGTAGTACACCAATATTTTCTGTTGTTAATATTTTCTGCAAAACGTGTTTATCAGACGTTTTAACGTACCTGAATACTAAATTGTTGAACTGGAATTTTTTGGGTGCAGACAAATTTGATATAAGAGTTTTATATGGCTAAATGAGTCCCAAATGCAATCCTACAGCGTCTACCACCGCTACAATCATTTCTAAGATCATTCCTAAGCACCTGTTAGTGATGGAACGCTCACCAGGACCAAAACTATTATATTATGATCGTCGTTAGTTGGTGTAGTAGTACACCAATAACTTCTGTTGTTAATATTTTCTGCAAAACGTGTTTATCAGACGTTTTAACGTACCTGAATACTAAACTGTTGAACTGGAATTTTTTGGGTGCAGACAAATTTGATATAAGGTTTGTATATGGCTAAATGAGTTCCAAATGGAATCCTGCGGCGTCTACAACCGCTACAATCAATTTTAAACTCGCTCTTGAGCACCTGTTAGTGATGGAACGCTCACCAGAACCAAAATTATTATATTATGATTGTCGTTAGTTGGTATAGTAGTACACCAATATTTTCTGTTGTTAATATTTGCTGCAAACCGTGGTTTTCAGACGTTTTAACGTACCTGAATACTAAATTGTTGAACTACAATTTTTTGTTAGCAGACAAATTATATATAAGAGTTTTCTAAGGCTGATTGAGTCCCAAATGCAATCCTACAGCGTCTACAACTGCTATAATCAATTCTAAGCTCGTTCTTGAGAACTGTAAGTGATGGAACGCCCAAAAGGACCAAAATTATTATATTATGATGGTCGTTAGTTGGTATGGTAGTACACCAATATTTTCTGTTGTTAATATTTACTGCAAATCGTGTTTTTCAGACGTTTAAACGTACCTGATTACTAAATTGCTAAACTTAAATTTTTTGGGTGCAGAAAAATTTGATATAAGGGTTTTATATGGCTAAATGAGTCCCAAATGCAATCCTGCAGCGTCTACAACCGCTACAATCAATTTTAAGCTCATTCTTCGGCACCTATTAGTGATGGAACGCTCACCAGAACCAAAATTATTATATTATGATTGTCGTTAGTTGGTATAGTAGTACACCAATATTTTCTGTTGTTAATATTTACTGCAAACCGTGGTTTTCAGACGTTTTAAAGTACCTGAATACTAAATTGTTGAACTGAATTTTTTTGGGTGCAGACAAATTTGATATAAGAATTTTGAATGGCTAAATGAGTCCCAAATGCAATCCTACAGCGTCTACAACCGCTACAATCATTTCTAAGCTCATTCCTGAGCACCTGTTAGTGATGGAACGCTCACCAGGACCAAAACTATTATATTATGATCGTCGTTAGTTGGTGTAGTAGTACGCCAATATTTTCTGCAAAACGAGTTTATCAGACGTTTTAACGTACCTGAATACTAAATTGTTGAACTTGAATTATTTAGGTGCAGACAAATTTGATATAAGAGTTTTATATGGCTAATTAGACCCAAATGCAATCCTACAGTGTCTACAACCGCTATAATCATTTCTAAGATCATTCCTAAGCACCTGTTAGTGATGGAACGCTCACCAGGACCAACTATTATATTATGATCGTCGTTAGTTGGTGTAGTAGTACACCAATATTTTCTGCAAAACGTGTTTATCAGACGTTTTAACGTACCTGAATACTAAATTGTTGAACTGGAATTTTTTGGGTGCAGACAAATTTGATATAAGGGTTGTATATGGCTAAATGAGTCCCAAATGGAATCCTGCGGCGTCTACAACCGCTACAATCAATTTTAAACTCGTTCTTGAGCACCTGTTAGTGATGGAACGCTCACCAGAACCAAAATTATTATATTATGATTGTCGTTAGTTGGTATAGTAGTACACCAATATTTTCTGTTGTTAATATTTACTGCAAACCGTGGTTTTCAGAGGTTTTAACGTACCTGAATACTAAATTGTTGAACTACAATTTTTTGTTAGCAGACAAATTATATATAAGAGTTTTCTAAGGCTGATTGAGTCCCAAATGCAATCCTACAGCGTCTACAACTGCTATAATCAATTCTAAGCTCGTTCTTGAGAACTGTAAGTGATGGAACGCCCAAAAGGACCAAAATTATTATATTATGATGGTCGTTAGTTGGTAGTACACCAATATTTTCTGTTGTTAATATTTTCTGCAAAACGTGTTTATCAGACGTTTTAACGTACCTGAATACTAAATTGTTGAACTTGAATTATTTGGGTGCAGACAAATTTGATATGAGTTTTATATGGCTAAATGAGTCCCAAATGCAATCCTACAGCGTCTACCACCGCTACAATCATTTCTAAGATCATTCCTAAGCACCTGTTAGTGATGGAACGCTCACCAGGACCAAAACTATTATATTATGATCGTCGTTAGTTGGTGTAGTAGTACACCAATATTTTCTGTTGTAAATATTTTCTGCAAAACGTGTTTATCAGACGTTTTAACGTACCTGAATACTAAATTGTTGAACTTGAATTATTTGGGTGCAGACAAATTTGATATGAGTTTTATATGGCTAAATGAGTCCCAAATGCAATCCTACAGCGTCTACCACCGCTACAAACATTTCTAAGATCATTCCTAAGCACCTGTTAGTGATGGAACGCTCACCAGGACCAAAACTATTATATTATGATCGTCGTTAGTTGGTGTAGTAGTACACCAATATTTTCTGTTGTAAATATTTTCTGCAAAACGTGTTTATCAGACGTTTTAACGTACCTGAATACTAAATTGTTGAACTTGAATTATTTGGGTGCAGACAAATTTGATATGAGTTTTATATGGCTAAATGAGTCCCAAATGCAATCCTACAGCGTCTACCACCGCTACAATCATTTCTAAGATCATTCCTAAGCACCTGTTAGTGATGGAACGCTCACCAGGACCAAAACTATTATATTATGATCGTCGTTAGTTGGTGTAGTAGTACACCAATATTTTCTGTTGTAAATATTTTCTGCAAAACGTGTTTATCAGACGTTTTAACGTACCTGAATACTAAATTGTTGAACTTGAATTATCTGGGTGCAGACAAATTTGATATGAGTTTTATATGGCTAAATGAGTCCCAAATGCAATCCTACAGCGTCTACCACCGCTACAAACATTTCTAAGATCATTCCTAAGCACCTGTTAGTGATGGAACGCTCACCAGGACCAAAACTATTATATTATGATCGTCGTTAGTTGGTGTAGTAGTACACCAATATTTTCTGTTGTAAATATTTTCTGCAAAACGTGTTTATCAGACGTTTTAACGTACCTGAATACTAAATTGTTGAACTTGAATTATTTGGGTGCAGACAAATTTGATATGAGTTTTATATGGCTAAATGAGTCCCAAATGCAATCCTACAGCGTCTACCACCGCTACAATCATTTCTAAGATCATTCCTAAGCACCTGTTAGTGATGGAACGCTCACCAGGACCAAAACTATTATATTATGATCGTCGTTAGTTGGTGTAGTAGTACACCAATATTTTCTGTTGTAAATATTTTCTGCAAAACGTGTTTATCAGACGTTTTAACGTACCTGAATACTAAATTGTTGAACTTGAATTATTTGGGTGCAGACAAATTTGATATGAGTTTTATATGGCTAAATGAGTCCCAAATGCAATCCTACAGCGTCTACCACCGCTACAATCATTTCTAAGATCATTCCTAAGCACTTGTTAGTGATGGAACGCTCACCAGGACCAAAACTATTATATTATGATCGTCGTTAGTTGGTGTAGTAGTACACCAATATTTTCTGTTGTAAATATTTTCTGCAAAACGTGTTTATCAGACGTTTTAACGTACCTGAATACTAAATTGTTGAACTTGAATTATTTGGGTGCAGACAAATTTGATATAAGAGTTTTATATGGCTAAATGAGTCCCAAATGCAATCCTACAGCGTCTACCACCGCTACAATCATTTCTAAGATCATTCCTAAGCACCTGTTAGTGATGGAACGCTCACCAGGACCAAAACTATTATATTATGATCGTCGTTAGTTGGTGTAGTAGTACACCAATATTTTCTGTTGTAAATATTTTCTGTAAAACGTGTTTATCAGACGTTTTAACGTACCTGAATACTAAATTGTTGAACTGGAATTTTTTGGGTGCAGACAAATTTGATATAAGAGTTTTATATGGCTAAATGAGTCCCAAATGCAATCCTACAGCGTCTACCACCGCTACAATCATTTCTAAGATCATTCCTAAGCACCTGTTAGTGATGGAACGCTCACCAGAACCAAAACTATTATATTATGATTGTCGTTAGTTGGTATAGTAGTACACCAATATTTTCTGTTGTTAATATTTACTGCAAACCGTGGTTTTCAGACGTTTTAAAGTACCTGAATACTAAATTGTTGAACTGAATTTTTTTGGGTGCAGACAAATTTGAAATAAGAATTTTGTATGGCTAAATGAGTCCCAAATGCAATCCTACAGCGTCTACAACCTCTACAATAATTTCTAAGCTCATTCCTGAGCACCTGTTAGTGATGGAACGCTCACCAGGACCAAAACTATTATATTATGAGGGTCGTTAGTTGGTGTAGTAGTACACCAATATTTTGTGTTGTAAATAATTTCTGCAAAACGTGTTTATCAGACGTTTTAACGTACCTGAATACTAAATTGTTGAACTTGAATTATTTGGGTGCAGACAAATTTGATATAAGAGTTTTATATGGCTAATTAGACCCAAATGCAATCCTACAGCGTCTATAACCGCTACAATCATTTCTAAGATCATTCCTAAGCACCTGTTAGTGATGGAACGCTCACCAGGACCAAAATTATTATATTATGATAGTCGTTAGTTGGTGTAGTAGCACACCAATATTTTCTGTTGTTAATATTTTCTGCAAAACGTGTTTATCAGACGTTTTAACGTACCTGAATACTAAATTGTTGAACTGGAATTTTTTGGGTGCAGACAAATTTGATATAAGGGTTGTATATGGCTAAATGAGTCCCAAATGCAATCCTGCAGCGTCTACAACCGCTACAATTAATTTTAATCTCGTTCTTGAGCATCTGTTAGTGATGGAACGCTCACCAGAACCAATATTATTATAATATGATTGTCATTAGTCGGTATAGTAGTACACCAATATTTTCTGTTGTTAATATTTACTGCAAACCGTGGTTTTCAGTCGTTTTAAAGTACCTGAATACTAAATTGTTGAACTGAATTTTTTTGGGTGTAGACAAATTTGATATAAGAATTTTGTATGGCTAAATAAGTCCCAAATGCAATCCTACAGCGTCTACAACCGCTACAATCATTTCTAAGCTCATTCCTAAGCACCTGTTAGTGATGGAACGCTCACCAGGACCAAAACTATTATATTATGATCGTCGTTAGTTGGTGTAGTAGTACACGAATATTTTCTGTTGTAAATATTTTCTGCAAAACGTGTTTATCAGACGTTTTAACGTACCTGAATACTAAATTGTTGAACTTGAATTATTTGGGTGCAGAGAAATTTGATATAAGAGTTTTATATGGCTAAATGAGTCCCAAATGCAATCCTACAACGTCTACCACCGCTACAATAATTTTAAAGATCATTCCTAAGCACCTGTTAGTGATGGAACGCTCACCAGGAGCAAAACTATTATATTATGATCGTCGTTAGTTGGTGTAGTAGTACACCAATATTTTCTGTTGTTAATATTTTCTGCAAAACGTGTTTATCAGACGTTTTAACGTACCTGAATACTAAATTGTTGAACAGGAATTTTTTGGGTGCAGACAAATTTGATATAAGGGTTGTATATTGCTAAATGAGTCCCAAATGGAATCCTACAGCGTCTACCACCGCTACAATCATTTCTAAGCTCATTCCTAAGCACCTGTTAGTGATGGAACGCTCACCAGGACCAAAACTATTATATTATGATCGTCGTTAGTTGGTGTAGTAGTACACCAATATTTTCTGTTGTAAATATTTTCTGCAAAACGTGTTTATCAGACGTTTTAACGTACCTGAATACTAAATTGTTGAACTTGAATTATTTGGGTGCAGACAAATTTGATATGAGTTTTATATGGCTAAATGAGTCCCAAATGCAATCCTACAGCGTCTACCACCGCTACAATCATTTCTAAGATCATTCCTAAGCACCTGTTAGTGATGGAACGCTCACCAGGACCAAAAGTATTATATTATGATCGTCGTTAGTTGGTGTAGTAGTACACCAATATTTTCTGTTGTAAATATTTTCTGTAAAACGTGTTTATCAGACGTTTTAACGTACCTGAATACTAAATTGTTGAACTTGAATTATTTGGGTGCAGACAAATTTGATATGAGTTTTATATGGCTAAATGAGTCCCAAATGCAATCCTACAGCGTCTACCACCGCTACAATCATTTCTAAGATCATTCCTAAGCACCTGTTAGTGATGGAACGCTCACCTGACCAAAACTATTATATTATGATCGTCGTTAGTTGGTGTAGTAGTACACCAATATTTTCTGTTGTAAATATTTTCTGCAAAACGTGTTTATCAGACGTTTTAACGTACCTGAATACTAAATTGTTGAACTTGAATTATTTGGGTGCAGACAAATTTGATATGATTTTTATATGGCTAAATGAGTCCCAAATGCAATCCTACAGCGTCTACCACCGCTACAATCATTTCTAAGATCATTCCTAAGCACCTGTTAGTGATGGAACGCTCACCAGGACCAAAACTATTATATTATGATCGTCGTTAGTTGGTGTAGTAGTACACCAATATTTTCTGTTGTAAATATTTTCTGCAAAACGTGTTTATCAGACGTTTTAACGTACCTGAATACTAAATTGTTGAACTTGAATTATTTGGGTGCAGACAAATTTGATATGAGTTTTATATGGCTAAATGAGTCCCAAATGCAATCCTACAGCGTCTACCACCGCTACAATCATTTCTAAGATCATTCCTAAGCACATGTTAGTGATGGAACGCTCACCAGGACCAAAACTATTATATTATGATCGTCGTTAGTTGGTGTAGTAGTACACCAATATTTTCTGTTGTAAATATTTTCTGCAAAACGTGTTTATCAGACGTTTTAACGTACCTGAATACTAAATTGTTGAACTTGAATTATTTGGGTGCAGACAAATTTGATATGAGTTTTATATGGCTAAATGAGTCCCAAATGCAATCCTACAGCGTCTACCACCGCTACAATCATTTCTAAGATCATTCCTAAGCACCTGTTAGTGATGGAACGCTCACCAGGACCAAAACTATTATATTATGATCGTCGTTAGTTGGTGTAGTAGTACACCAATATTTTCTGTTGTTAATATTTTCTGCAAAACGTGTTTATCAGACGTTTTAACGTACCTGAATACTAAATTGTTGAACTGGAATTTTTTGGGTGCAGACAAATTTGATATAAGGGTTGTATATTGCTAAATGAGTCCCAAATGGAATCCTACAGCGTCTACCACCGCTACAATCATTTCTAAGCTCATTCCTAAGACCTGTTAGTGATGGAACGCTCACCAGGACCAAAACTATTATATTATGATCGTCGTTAGTTGGTGTAGTAGTACACCAATATTTTCTGTTGTAAATATTTTCTGCAAAACGTGTTTATCAGACGTTTTAACGTACCTGAATACTAAATTGTTGAACTTGAATTATTTGGGTGCAGACAAATTTGATATGAGTTTTATATGGCTAAATGAGTCCCAAATGCAATCCTACAGCGTCTACCACCGCTATAATTATTTCTAAGATCATTCCTAAGCACCTGTTAGTGATGGAACGCTCACCAGGACCAAAACTATTATATTATGATCGTCGTTAGTTGGTGTAGTAGTACACCAATATTTTCTGTTGTAAATATTTTCTGCAAAACGTGTTTATCAGACGTTTTAACGTACCTGAATACTAAATTGTTGAACTTGAATTATTTGGGTGCAGACAAATTTGATATGAGTTTTATATGGCTAAATGAGTCCCAAATGCAATCCTACAGCGTCTACCACCGCTACAATCATTTCTAAGACCATTCCTAAGCACCTGTTAGTGATGGAACGCTCACCAGGACCAAAAGTATTATATTATGATCGTCGTTAGTTGGTGTAGTAGTACACCAATATTTTCTGTTGTAAATATTTTCTGTAAAACGTGTTTATCAGACGTTTTAACGTACCTGAATACTAAATTGTTGAACTTGAATTATTTGGGTGCAGACAAATTTGATATGAGTTTTATATGGCTAAATGAGTCCCAAATGCAATCCTACAGCGTCTACCACCGCTACAATCATTTCTAAGATCATTCCTAAGCACCTGTTAGTGATGGAACGCTCACCAGGACCAAAACTATTATATTATGATCGTCGTTAGTTGGTGTAGTAGTACACCAATATTTTCTGTTGTAAATATTTTCTGCAAAACGTGTTTATCAGACGTTTTAACGTACCTGAATACTAAATTGTTGAACTTGAATTATTTGGGTGCAGACAAATTTGATATGATTTTTATATGGCTAAATGAGTCCCAAATGCAATCCTACAGCGTCTACCACCGCTACAATCATTTCTAAGATCATTCCTAAGCACCTGTTAGTGATGGAACGCTCACCAGGACCAAAACTATTATATTATGATCGTCGTTAGTTGGTGTAGTAGTACACCAATATTTTCTGTTGTAAATATTTTCTGCAAAACGTGTTTATCAGACGTTTTAACGTACCTGAATACTAAATTGTTGAACTTGAATTATTTGGGTGCAGACAAATTTGATATGAGTTTTATATGGCTAAATGAGTCCCAAATGCAATCCTACAGCGTCTACCACCGCTACAATCATTTCTAAGATCATTCCTAAGCACATGTTAGTGATGGAACGCTCACCAGGACCAAAACTATTATATTATGATCGTCGTTAGTTGGTGTAGTAGTACACCAATATTTTCTGTTGTAAATATTTTCTGCAAAACGTGTTTATCAGACGTTTTAACGTACCTGAATACTAAATTGTTGAACTTGAATTATTTGGGTGCAGACAAATTTGATATGAGTTTTATATGGCTAAATGAGTCCCAAATGCAATCCTACAGCGTCTACCACCGCTACAATCATTTCTATGATCATTCCTAAGCACCTGTTAGTGATGGAACGCTCACCAGGACCAAAACTATTATATTATGATCGTCGTTAGTTGGTGTAGTAGTACACCAATATTTTCTGTTGTTAATATTTTCTGCAAAACGTGTTTATCAGACGTTTTAACGTACCTGAATACTAAATTGTTGAACTGGAATTTTTTGGGTGCAGACAAATTTGATATAAGGGTTGTATATTGCTAAATGAGTCCCAAATGGAATCCTACAGCGTCTACCACCGCTACAATCATTTCTAAGCTCATTCCTAAGCACCTGTTAGTGATGGAACGCTCACCAGGACCAAAACTATTATATTATGATCGTCGTTAGTTGGTGTAGTAGTACACCAATATTTTCTGTTGTAAATATTTTCTGCAAAACGTGTTTATCAGACGTTTTAACGTACCTGAATACTAAATTGTTGAACTTGAATTATTTGGGTGCAGACAAATTTGATATAAGAGTTTTATATGGCTAAATGAGTCCCAAATGCAATCCTACAGTGTCTACCACCGCTACAATCATTTCTAAGATCATTCCTAAGCACCTGTTAGTGATGGAACGCTCACCAGGACCAAAACTATTATATTATGATCGTCGTTAGTTGGTGTAGTAGTACACCAATATTTTCTGTTGTTAATATTTTCTGCAAAACGTGTTTATCAGACGTTTTAACGTACCTGAATACTAAATTGTTGAACTGGAATTTTTTGGGTGCAGACAAATTTGATATAAGAGTTTTATATGGCTAAATGAGTCCCAAATGCAATCCTACAGCGTCTACCACCGCTACAATCATTTCTAAGATCATTCCTAAGCACCTGTTAGTGATGGAACGCTCACCAGGACCAAAACTATTATATTATGATCGTCGTTAGTTGGTGTAGTAGTACACCAATAACTTCTGTTGTTAATATTTTCTGCAAAACGTGTTTATCAGACGTTTTAACGTACCTGAATACTAAACTGTTGAACTGGAATTTTTTGGGTGCAGACAAATTTGATATAAGGTTTGTATATGGCTAAATGAGTCCCAAATGGAATCCTGCGGCGTCTACAACCGCTACAATCAATTTTAAACTCGCTCTTGAGCACCTGTTAGTGATGGAACGCTCACCAGAACCAAAATTATTATATTATGATTGTCGTTAGTTGGTATAGTAGTACACCAATATTTTCTGTTGTTAATATTTGCTGCAAACCGTGGTTTTCAGACGTTTTAACGTACCTGAATACTAAATTGTTGAACTACAATTTTTTGTTAGCAGACAAATTATATATAAGAGTTTTCTAAGGCTGATTGAGTCCCAAATGCAATCCTACAGCGTCTACAACTGCTATAATCAATTCTAAGCTCGTTCTTGAGAACTGTAAGTGATGGAACGCCCAAAAGGACCAAAATTATTATATTATGATGGTCGTTAGTTGGTATGGTAGTACACCAATATTTTCTGTTGTTAATATTTACTGCAAATCGTGTTTTTCAGACGTTTAAACGTACCTGATTACTAAATTGCTAAACTTAAATTTTTTGGGTGCAGAAAATTTTGATATAAGGGTTTTATATGGCTAAATGAGTCCCAAATGCAATCCTGCAGCGTCTACAACCGCTACAATCAATTTTAAGCTCATTCTTCGGCACCTATTAGTGATGGAACGCTCACCAGAACCAAAATTATTATATTATGATTGTCGTTAGTTGGTATAGTAGTACACCAATATTTTCTGTTGTTAATATTTACTGCAAACCGTGGTTTTCAGACGTTTTAAAGTACCTGAATACTAAATTGTTGAACTGAATTTTTTTGGGTGCAGACAAATTTGATATAAGAATTTTGAATGGCTAAATGAGTCCCAAATGCAATCCTACAGCGTCTACAACCGCTACAATCATTTCTAAGCTCATTCCTGAGCACCTGTTAGTGATGGAACGCTCACCAGGACCAAAACTATTATATTATGATCGTCGTTAGTTGGTGTAGTAGTACGCCAATATTTTCTGCAAAACGAGTTTATCAGACGTTTTAACGTACCTGAATACTAAATTGTTGAACTTGAATTATTTAGGTGCAGACAAATTTGATATAAGAGTTTTATATGGCTAATTAGACCCAAATGCAATCCTACAGTGTCTACAACCGCTATAATCATTTCTAAGATCATTCCTAAGCACCTGTTAGTGATGGAACGCTCACCAGGACCAACTATTATATTATGATCGTCGTTAGTTGGTGTAGTAGTACACCAATATTTTCTGCAAAACGTGTTTATCAGACGTTTTAACGTACCTGAATACTAAATTGTTGAACTGGAATTTTTTGGGTGCAGACAAATTTGATATAAGGGTTGTATATGGCTAAATGAGTCCCAAATGGAATCCTGCGGCGTCTACAACCGCTACAATCAATTTTAAACTCGTTCTTGAGCACCTGTTAGTGATGGAACGCTCACCAGAACCAAAATTATTATATTATGATTGTCGTTAGTTGGTATAGTAGTACACCAATATTTTCTGTTGTTAATATTTACTGCAAACCGTGGTTTTCAGAGGTTTTAACGTACCTGAATACTAAATTGTTGAACTACAATTTTTTGTTAGCAGACAAATTATATATAAGAGTTTTCTAAGGCTGATTGAGTCCCAAATGCAATCCTACAGCGTCTACAACTGCTATAATCAATTCTAAGCTCGTTCTTGAGAACTGTAAGTGATGGAACGCCCAAAAGGACCAAAATTATTATATTATGATGGTCGTTAGTTGGTAGTACACCAATATTTTCTGTTGTTAATATTTACTGCAAATCGTGTTTTTCAGACGGTTAAACGTACCTGATTACTAAGTTGCTAAACTTAAATTTTTTGGGTGCAGAAAAATTTGATATAAGGGTTTTATATGGCTAAATGAGTCCGAAATGCAATCCTGCAGCGTCTACAACCGCTACAATCATTTCTAAGCTCATTCCTGAGCACCTGTTAGTGATGGAACGCTCACCAGGACCAAAACTATTATATTATGATCGTCGTTAGTTGGTGTAGTAGTACACCAATATTTTCTGTTGTAAATATTTTCTGCAAAACGTGTTTATCAGACGTTTTAACGTACCTGAATACTAAATTGTTGAACTGGAATTTTTTGGGTGCTGACAAATTTGATATAAGGGTTGTATATGGCTAAATGAGTCCCAAATGGAATCCTGCGGCGTCTACAACCGCTACAATCAATTTTAAACTCGTTCTTGAGCACCTGTTAGTGATGGAACGCTCACCAGAACCAAAATTATTATATTATGATTGTCGTTAGTTGGTATAGTAGTACACCAATATTTTCTGTTGTTAATATTTTCTGCAAAACGTGTTTATCAGACGTTTTAACGTACCTGAATACTAAATTGTTGAACTGCAATTTTTTGGGTGCAGACAAATTTGATATAAGAGTTCTATATGGTTAAATGAGTCCCAAATGCAATCCTACAGCGTCTAAAACCGCTACAATCAATTTAAGCTCGTTCTTGAGCACCTGTTAGTGATGGAACTCTCACCAGGAGCAAAATTATTATATTATGATCTTCGTTAGTTGGTGTGGTAGTACACCAATATTTTCTGTTGTTAATATTTTCTGCAAAACGTGTTTATCAGATGTTTTAACGTACCTAAATACTAAATTGTTGAACTGGATTTTTTTTTGTGCAGACAAATTTGACATAAGGGTTTTATAATGCTAAATGAGTCCCAAATGCAATCCTACAGCGTCTACAACCGCTACAATCAATTTTAAGCTCGTTCTTGAGCACCTGTTAGTGATGGAACGCTCACCAGAACCAAAATTATTATATTATGATTGTCGCTATTTGGTGTAGTAGTACACCAATATTTTCTGTTGTTAATATTTACTGCAAACCGTGGTTTTCAGACGTTTTAACGTACCTGAATACTAAATTGTTGAACTACAATTTTTTGGGAGCAGACAAATTTTATATAAGAGTTTTATAAGGCTAATTGGGTCCGAAATGCAATCCTACAGCGTCTACAATTGCTACAATCCATTCTAAGCTCGTTCTTGAGAACCTGTAAGTGATGCAACGCCCAAAATGACCAAAATTATTATATAATGATCGTCGTTAGTTGGTTTGGTAGTACACCAATATTTTCTGTTGTTAATATTTACTGCAAACCGTGTTTTTCAGACGTTTTAACGTACCTGAATAATAAATTATTGAACTTGAATTATTTGGGTGCAGACAAATTTGATATAAGAGTTTTATATTGCTAAATGAGTCCCAAATGCAATCCTAGAGCGTCTACAACCACTACAATCATTTCTAAGCTCATTCGTGAGCACCTGTTAGTGATGGAACGCTCACCAGGAACAAAATTATTATATTATGATCGTCGTTAACTGGTGTGGTAGTACACCAATATTTTCTGTTGTTAATATTTTCTGCAAAACGTTTTTATCAGATGTTTTAACGTACCTAAATACTAAATTGTTGAACTGGAATTTTTTGGCTGCAGACAAATTTGATATAAGAGTTTTATATGGCTAAATGGGTCCCAAATGCAATCCTACAGCGTCTGCAACCGCTACAATCAATTCTAAGCTCGTTCTTGAGAACCTGTAAGTGATGGAACGCCCAAAAGGACCAAAATTAATATATAATGATCGTCGTTAGTTGGTATGGTAGTACACCAATATTTTCTGTTGTTAATATTTACTGCAAACCGTGTTTTTCAGACATTTTAACGTACCTGAATAATAAATTGTTAAACTTGAATAATTTGGGTGCAGACAAATTTGATATAAGAGTTTTATATGGCTAAATGAGTCCCAAATGCAATCCTACAGCATCTGCAATTGCTACAATCATTTCTAAGCTCATTCCTAAGCACCTGTTAGTGATGGATCGCTCACCAAGGACCAAAATTATTATATTATGATCGTCGTTAGTTGGTGTAGTAGTACACCAATATTTTCTGTTGTTAATATTTTTTGCAAAACGTGTTTACCAGGACCAAAATTATTATATTATAATCGTCGTTAGTTGGTGTAGTATTACACCAATATTTTCTGTTGTTAATATTTTCTGCAAAACGTGTTTATCAGACGTTTTAACGTACCTGAATACTAAATTGTTGAACTACAATTTTTTGGGAGCAGACAAATTTTATATAAGAGTTTTCTAAGGCTAATTGAGTCCCAAATGCAATCCTACAGCGTCTACAACTGCTACAATCAATTCTAAGCTCGTTCTTGAGAACCTGTAAGTGATGGAACGCCCAAAAGGGCCAAAATTATTATATTATGATTGTCGTTAGTTGGTATAGTAATACACCAATATTTTCTGTTGTTAATATTTACTGCAAACCCTGGTTTTCAGACGTTTTAACGTACGTGAATACTAAATTGTTGAACTTGAATTATTTGGGTGCAGACAAATTTGATATAAAAGTTTTATATGGCTAGATGAGTCCCAAATGCAATCCTACAGCGTCTACAACTGCTACAATCATTTCTAAGCTCATTCCTAAGCACCTGTTAGTGATGGAACGCTCACCAGGACCAAAATTATTATATTATAATCGTCGTTAGTTGGTGTAGTATTACACCAATATTTTCTGTTGTTAATATTTTCTGCAAAACGTGTTTATCAGACGTTTTTACGTACCTGAATACTGAATTGTTGAACTACATTTTTTTGGGAGCATTCAAGTTTTATATAAGAGTTTTCTAAGGCTAATTGGGTCCCAAATGCAATCCTACAGCGTCTACAACTGCTAGAATCAATTTGTTAGGTCATTTTGGTATTTTAAATAGCCGCCTAGGCTTTAGGGCAGCGTGCCCGTATGCTAAGCTCTTTTAGTTCTTTATTTGGCTCCATCGCCTAATTCCAGAATCACGATGTCGCACATATTTAGCTCCAAAAGCAGTATTTTTCGTCGGTTGGAGCTCCCCTCTGATGGCGTTTTTCCGAATTCCGAATCTCCTAGAAAGCACGCCGTCGAGGCGTGATGCCATTGGTGCCGGCATTAACTTGTTTCGTTTTATCGCCCCGCAATTGGCTGCCGAGGTTTAGTCACGTGGGGACACGACCAAGGTGACCTTTGCCAGCGCTTTCCTCTGGGCATTCAGCCGAAAGCCGTCGATCGAGTAAGAGGTCGGATAGTGTGTGTGAGTTCGTGCGGCGCTTCCGCCCTTGGCGGGGGCGTCAGCCTTTTTCCCGTCGAGTGCTGCTTCAGCAATTATGTGACAAACGTTTTCGCCTTAAGTGGCAGTTGTCCGCAGCCCGTTGCAAAGAACGCTCGTGTGGTGGTTGTGAGTCGGAGTTTTCGAATTGTCTTCGGCGTAGCGTGGGTGTTTGGAGCCCAGGTCCTGCTTCCGTAAGTAAGGGGTCGTGCCCCCTTCATCTCGACCTACGAGGATCTGTTCCGCAGAACGAAAGTGGCCCATTTTTTGTCGTCCCGTTGTACGCGTCCTGGACGCGTCTCGCGTCGCCATTAAGGCGGTTGTGCACTCATCCCTATAGCCGTTGTATTGTTTTGTTTCGACTTGTGCATGTTCTGTTACAGATAGACGCCCCCTTCATTGTACTGATTATTGTACGACGGAACGAGGGAGCTTTGAGCGTGCAGGTGGGTGAGACAGCTGCGTAGTCGCGGTCGGATTGACACCTAATTACAATCCTTGCATAAAACAATCCCAAAATTGTTATTTGACCTTGCAACTCTTGAGTAATCCCATTGGCGGAGTATTTTGCATGCTTCGCTCCCGTCTAACCGTCCAGGCCCGGTTAGCCGGGTTAAGACAGGCTTGGTGGCGCCCTCATGATTTCGACATACCCTGTATATATTATGCCACCACACGCTTGCCCAGAACGTATCGTGTGACTCACGCCCGACTCCCTGAGCGTCCCAGCCGTGGCCTTTTAGCCTATTTCGAACCGATTTCAGGGCAAGTGTGCCAGTTTTTCAGGACTGATTCCGTGGTGCGATGCTCACCTTGGGTGGGTGTCGTAAAGTTCTTTTAATACCGTAACAAATTCTAAGCTCGTTCTTGAGAACCTGTAAGTGATGGAACGCCAAAAGCACAAAATTATTATATTATGATTGTCGTTAGTTGGTATAGTAATACACCAATATTTTCTGTTGTTAAAATTTTCTGCAAAACGTGTTTATCAGACGTTTTAACGTACCTGAATTCTTAATTGTTGAACTTGAATTATTTGGGTGCAGACAAATTTGATATAAGAGTTTTATATGGCTAAATGAGTCCCAAATGCAATCTTGCAGCGTCTACAACCGCTACAATCAATTTTAAGCTCGTTCTTGAGCACCTGTTAGTGATGGAACGCTCACCAGAACCAATCTTTTATCTAATAGACTTGTCTGTCCGTCCGTCCGTCCAGGACGCTGTTTCAGCAGCCAAACCGTAAGAGATAGAGAAAAAAGTTATGAAAGTTATATGTTTGGAATGGTCATGTCAGCTCAGGAAACGAATTTCAGCCACGTGACACTTCCGGTTTTCGAGAAATCACAAAAAAGACCGGTTTTCAAATAGAACGCTGAGCTGCGACCCTCTGCGTCCTAAAACCTCGATCGGTTAGGCAACCACTTTGACACCTTCCAGGTCTGGGTACAGTATTTATTTAATACGCGTTCTATTTGAAAAACGGTCTTTTTTGTTTTTTTAAATGAGACATGTGCCTCACTGGACTGCTAGTATTATTATAATATGATTGTCATTAGTTGGTATAGTAGTACACCAATATTTTCTGTTGTTAATATGTACTGCAAACCTTGGTTTTCCGACGTTTTAACGTACCTGAATACTAAATTGTTGAACTGGAATTTTTTGGGTGCAGACAAATTTGATATAAGAATTTTGTATGGCTAAATGAGTCCCAAATGCAATCCTACAGCGTCTACAACCGCTACAATCATTTCTAAGCTCATTCCTGAGCACCTGTTAGTGATGTAACGCTCACCAGGACCAAAATTATTATATTATAATCGTCGTTAGTTGGTGTAGTAGTACACCAATATTTTCTGTTGTTAATATTTTCTGCAAAACGTGTTTATCAGACGTTTTAACGTACCTTGATACGAACCGATAAACAGATCAGATCAACAAAGAAAATGTACGTCGCCACATAAAGCGGCGACAGTACAAAGGACCCTAAAAACATCTGTTTACCAAGCCGTCGCGATCTTGCACAAACAAAGAGAAAATATATCTATTTTCAAAAACCCTCGTAGAAACATAAAACAATAAAACTAATGGCAACCCCAGCGAAATTTTAAAGTGCAGCAAAGTGGCGTTCATAAACTTTATTGGAACCGTCCGGCAAGGGAAATTAATACCAACGAATGTATCAGCATTGCAGATTGAATTTACTTAAATTAAGAAATTTTCACAAAAGCAATAAACTAAGACAGGGTTGTCTAGTATCAAAATACGGGGAAAAATTAGACGAATTTTTTTGAAGAAAGTATGAAATTTGAGCCTCAAACGGTCAACAAGCGCTCACGCAAAAATAACGTGCGCGATATATGCACGGGCATTGGGAAAATTAATTCATTCGGCGAGTTTAGCGACAAACACCCTCATATCAGGTAGCAAAAGGACCGCCGTTTCGCGAGCTATGCCATGCAACACAAATCAGGTCGATAATTGATCGCGCCGCGCATTAAACGCGATAATTCGAAATGCATCAAAAACGGGCCAAAACATCCCTTCTACCTCGACCAATGGGCTCCGAGATCGCGTCTGACAAAGGACTGGCCCCTTTAAATAGTCGGACGCTGGCAGTAGGAACTCACTCAACCCAGGAGAGTCCATCAGCAGCCACTTCAGCTCCAGGACCACTCAGCAGCTTCCAGCCTTCCAGGACAGCTCCACACTCAACCCAGGAGAGTCAGCCAACAGCATCCAGCCTTCCAGGACCAGCTAGCAGCTCCAGCCTTCCAAAGATCTACCAGCCCCAGCCCTCTCCAGAGCCTATCACCTTCGTTGGACATAGCTGGTTGCCGCATCTACTGGACTTAGCTGTCTACCGCATCTACTGGACATAGAGCCTGCCGCATCCACTGGACTTAGCTGTCTACCGCATCTGCTGGACATAGAGCCTGCCGCATCCACTGGACTTAGCTTCCTGCCACATCTACTGGACTTAGCTGTCTACCGCATCTACTGGACATAGAGCCTGCCGCATCCACTGGACTTAGCTGTCTACCGGATCTACTGGACATAGAGCCTGCCGCATCCACTGGACTTAGTTTCCTGCCACATCCACTGGACTTAGCTGTCTGTCACATCTACTGGACTCAGAGCCAACCGCATTCGTTGGACTTAGAGCCAATCGCCTTCGTTGGACTTAAAGCCAATCGCCTCCGCTGGACTTAGAGCCAACCGCCTTCGTTGGACTTAGAGCCAATCGCCTTCGCTGGACAGAGAGCCTGCCGTCTTCGTGGGATTTGGACACGGAGCCACTTTAGCCGCCGGCACCGCCTCCGAAGGACCACACCAGCTTCCAACTGCGGATGCCAATCCGCCAGTTTCTTTTTCTGTTACCTAGTTATAAGCTTATCTGTATGTTAGTTAGTAGTGTAAATATAATAAACTTTGTTCCAATCAAATCCAGTGTCTAGCTGAGGGTAACGCCCACTCTCCTCTTCCTAAACCGACGCCATTGAAGTAACCCTACCGCTGAGCTATAAACCGAGGCGTGTTAACCTGAATTCTAAATTGTTGAACTTCAATTATTTGGGTGCAGACAAATTTGATATAAGAGTTTTATATGGCTAAATGAGTCCCAAATGCAATCCTACAGCGTCTACAACCGCTACAATCATTTCTAAGCTCATTCCTAATCACCTGTTAGTTATGGAACGCTCAACAGGACCAAAATTATTATATTATGATAGTCGTTAGTTGGTGTAGTAGTACACCAATATTTTCTGTTGTTAATATTTTCTGCAAAACGTGTTTATCAGACGTTTTAACGTACCTGAATACTAAATTGTTGAACTACAATTTTTTGGGAGCAGACAAATTTTATATACGAGTTTTCTAATGCTAATTGAGTCCCAAATGCAATCGTACAGCGCCTACAACTGCTACAATCAATTCTAAGCTCGTTCTTGAGAACCTGTAAGTAATGGAACGCTCAAAAGGATCAAAATTATTATATTATGATCGTCGTTAGTTGGTGGAGTAGTACACCAATATTTTCTGTTGTTAATATTTACTGCAAATCGTGTTTTTCAGACGTTTTATCAAACCTGATTACTAAATTGTTAAAATTAAAATTTTTTGGGTGCAGAAAAATTTGATATAAGGATTTTATATGGCTAAATGAGTCCCAAATGCAATCCTGCAGCGTCTACAACCGCTACAATCAATTTTAAGCTCGTTCTTGAGCACCTGTTAGTGATGGAACGCTTACCAGACCCAATATTATTATAATATGATTGTCATTAGTTGGAATAGTAGTACACCAATATTTTCTGTTGTTAATATTTACTGCAAACCGTGGTTTTCAGACGTTTTAAAGTACCTGAATACTAAATTGTTGAACTGAATTTTTTTGGGTGCAGACAAATTTGATATAAAAATTTTGTATGGCTAAATGAGTCCCAAATGCAATCCTACAGCGTCTACAACCGCTACAATCATTTCTAAGCTCATTCCTGAGCACCTGTTAGTGATGGAACGCTCACCAGGACCAAAATTATTATATTATGATAGTCGTTAGTTGGTGTAGTAGTACACCAATATTTTCTGTTGTTAATATTTTGTGCAAAACGTGTTTATCAGACGTTTTAACGTACCTGAATACTAAATTGTTGAACTTGAATTATTTGGGTGCAGACAAATTTGATATAAGAGTTTTATATGGCTAAATGAGTCCCAAATGCAATCCTACAGCGTCTACGACCGCTACAATCATTTCTAAGATCATTCCTAAGCACCTGTTAGTGATGCAACGCTCACCAGGACCAAAATTATTATATTATGATCGTCGTTAGTTGGTGTAGTAGTACACCAATATTTTCTGTTGCTAATATTTTCTGCAAAACGTATTTATCAGACATTTTAACGTACCTGAATACTAAATTGTTGAACTACATTTTTTTGGGAGCAGACAAATTTTATTTACGAGTTTTCTAAGGCTAATTGAGTCCCAAATGCAATCGTACAGCGTCTACAACTGCTACAATCAATTTTAAGCTCGTTCTTGAGAACCTGTAAGTGATGGAACGCTCACCAGAACCAAAATTATTATATGATTGTCATTAGTTGGTATAGTAGTACACCAATATTTTCTGTTGTTAATATTTACTGCAAACCGTGGTTTTCAGACGTTTTAAAGTACCTGAATACTATATTGTTGAACTGAATTGTTTGGGTGCAGACAAATTTGATATAAGAATTTTGTATGGCTAAATGAGTCCCAAATGCAATCCTACAGCGTCTACAACCGCTACAATCATTTCTAAGCTCATTCCTGAGCACCTGTTAGTGATGGAACGCTCACCAGGACCAAAATTATTATATTATGATCGTCGTTAGTTGGTGTAGTAGTACACCAATATTTTCTGTTGTTAATATTTTCTGCAAAACGTGTTTATCAGACGTTTTAACGTACCTTGATACGAACCGATAAACAGATCAGATCAACAAAGAAAATGTACGTCGCCACATAAAGCGGCGACAGTACAAAGGACCCTAAAAACATCTGTTTACCAAGCCGTCGCGATCTTGCACAAACAAAGAGAAAATATATCTATTTTCAAAAACCCTCGTAGAAACATAAAACAATAAAACTAATGGCAACCCCAGCGAAATTTTAAAGTGCAGCAAAGTGGCGTTCATAAACTTTATTGGAACCGTCCGGCAAGGGAAATTAATACCAACGAATGTATCAGCATTGCAGATTGAATTTACTTAAATTAAGAAATTTTCACAAAAGCAATAAACTAAGACAGGGTTGTCTAGTATCAAAATACGGGGAAAAATTAGACGAATTTTTTTGAAGAAAGTATGAAATTTGAGCCTCAAACGGTCAACAAGCGCTCACGCAAAAATAACGTGCGCGATATATGCACGGGCATTGGGAAAATTAATTCATTCGGCGAGTTTAGCGACAAACACCCTCATATCAGGTAGCAAAAGGACCGCCGTTTCGTGAGCTATGCCATGCAACACAAATCAGGTCGATAATTGATCGCGCCGCGCATTAAACGCGATAATTCGAAATGCATCAAAAACGGGCCAAAACATCCCTTCTACCTCGACCAATGGGCTCCGAGATCGCGTCTGACAAAGGACTGGCCCCTTTAAATAGTCGGACGCTGGCAGTAGGAACTCACTCAACCCAGGAGAGTCCATCAGCAGCCACTTCAGCTCCAGGACCACTCAGCAGCTTCCAGCCTTCCAGGACAGCTCCACACTCAACCCAGGAGAGTCAGCCAACAGCATCCAGCCTTCCAGGACCAGCTAGCAGCTCCAGCCTTCCAAGGATCTACCAGCCCCAGCCCTCTCCAGAGCCTATCACCTTCGTTGGACATAGCTGGTTGCCGCATCTACTGGACTTAGCTGTCTACCGCATCTACTGGACATAGAGCCTGCCGCATCCACTGGACTTAGCTGTCTACCGCATCTGCTGGACATAGAGCCTGCCGCATCCACTGGACTTAGCTTCCTGCCACATCTACTGGACTTAGCTGTCTACCGCATCTACTGGACATAGAGCCTGCCGCATCCACTGGACTTAGCTGTCTACCGGATCTACTGGACATAGAGCCTGCCGCATCCACTGGACTTAGTTTCCTGCCACATCCACTGGACTTAGCTGTCTGTCACATCTACTGGACTCAGAGCCAACCGCATTCGTTGGACTTAGAGCCAATCGCCTTCGTTGGACTTAAAGCCAATCGCCTCCGCTGGACTTAGAGCCAACCGCCTTCGTTGGACTTAGAGCCAATCGCCTTCGCTGGACAGAGAGCCTGCCGTCTTCGTGGGATTTGGACACGGAGCCACTTTAGCCGCCGGCACCGCCTCCGAAGGACCACAC
Organism: Agriotes lineatus; assembly: GCA_940337035.1. Lineage (NCBI taxonomy): Eukaryota > Metazoa > Arthropoda > Insecta > Coleoptera > Elateridae > Agriotes > Agriotes lineatus. The sequence goes on from OW679199.1 coordinate 134,964,340, forward strand.
CAGCTTCCAACTGCGGATGCCAATCCGCCAGTTTCTTTTTCTGTTACCTAGTTATAAGCTTATCTGTATGTTAGTTAGTAGTGTAAATATAATAAACTTTGTTCCAATCAAATCCAGTGTCTAGCTGAGGGTAACGCCCACTCTCCTCTTCCTAAACCGACGCCATTGAAGTAACCCTACCGCTGAGCTATAAACCGAGGCGTGTTAACCTGAATTCTAAATTGTTGAACTTCAATTATTTGGGTGCAGACAAATTTGATATAAGAGTTTTATATGGCTAAATGAGTCCCAAATGCAATCCTACAGCGTCTACAACCGCTACAATCATTTCTAAGCTCATTCCTAATCACCTGTTAGTTATGGAACGCTCAACAGGACCAAAATTATTATATTATGATAGTCGTTAGTTGGTGTAGTAGTACACCAATATTTTCTGTTGTTAATATTTTCTGCAAAACGTGTTTATCAGACGTTTTAACGTACCTGAATACTAAATTGTTGAACTACAATTTTTTGGGAGCAGACAAATTTTATATACGAGTTTTCTAATGCTAATTGAGTCCCAAATGCAATCGTACAGCGCCTACAACTGCTACAATCAATTCTAAGCTCGTTCTTGAGAACCTGTAAGTAATGGAACGCTCAAAAGGATCAAAATTATTATATTATGATCGTCGTTAGTTGGTGGAGTAGTACACCAATATTTTCTGTTGTTAATATTTACTGCAAATCGTGTTTTTCAGACGTTTTATCAAACCTGATTACTAAATTGTTAAAATTAAAATTTTTTGGGTGCAGAAAAATTTGATATAAGGATTTTATATGGCTAAATGAGTCCCAAATGCAATCCTGCAGCGTCTACAACCGCTACAATCAATTTTAAGCTCGTTCTTGAGCACCTGTTAGTGATGGAACGCTTACCAGACCCAATATTATTATAATATGATTGTCATTAGTTGGAATAGTAGTACACCAATATTTTCTGTTGTTAATATTTACTGCAAACCGTGGTTTTCAGACGTTTTAAAGTACCTGAATACTAAATTGTTGAACTGAATTTTTTTGGGTGCAGACAAATTTGATATAAAAATTTTGTATGGCTAAATGAGTCCCAAATGCAATCCTACAGCGTCTACAACCGCTACAATCATTTCTAAGCTCATTCCTGAGCACCTGTTAGTGATGGAACGCTCACCAGGACCAAAATTATTATATTATGATAGTCGTTAGTTGGTGTAGTAGTACACCAATATTTTCTGTTGTTAATATTTTGTGCAAAACGTGTTTATCAGACGTTTTAACGTACCTGAATACTAAATTGTTGAACTTGAATTATTTGGGTGCAGACAAATTTGATATAAGAGTTTTATATGGCTAAATGAGTCCCAAATGCAATCCTACAGCGTCTACGACCGCTACAATCATTTCTAAGATCATTCCTAAGCACCTGTTAGTGATGCAACGCTCACCAGGACCAAAATTATTATATTATGATCGTCGTTAGTTGGTGTAGTAGTACACCAATATTTTCTGTTGCTAATATTTTCTGCAAAACGTGTTTATCAGACATTTTAACGTACCTGAATACTAAATTGTTGAACTACATTTTTTTGGGAGCAGACAAATTTTATTTACGAGTTTTCTAAGGCTAATTGAGTCCCAAATGCAATCGTACAGCGTCTACAACTGCTACAATCAATTTTAAGCTCGTTCTTGAGAACCTGTAAGTGATGGAACGCTCACCAGAACCAAAATTATTATAATATGATTGTCATTAGTTGGTATAGTAGTACACCAATATTTTCTGTTGTTAATATTTACTGCAAACCGTGGTTTTCAGACGTTTTAAAGTACCTGAATACTATATTGTTGAACTGAATTGTTTGGGTGCAGACAAATTTGATATAAGAATTTTGTATGGCTAAATGAGTCCCAAATGCAATCCTACAGCGTCTACAACCGCTACAATCATTTCTAAGCTCATTCCTGAGCACCTGTTAGTGATGGAACGCTCACCAGGACCAAAATTATTATATTATGATCGTCGTTAGTTGGTGTAGTAGTACACCAATATTTTCTGTTGTTAATATTTTCTGCAAAACGTGTTTATCAGACGTTTTAACGTACCTTGATACGAACCGATAAACAGATCAGATCAACAAAGAAAATGTACGTCGCCACATAAAGCGGCGACAGTACAAAGGACCCTAAAAACATCTGTTTACCAAGCCGTCGCGATCTTGCACAAACAAAGAGAAAATATATCTATTTTCAAAAACCCTCGTAGAAACATAAAACAATAAAACTAATGGCAACCCCAGCGAAATTTTAAAGTGCAGCAAAGTGGCGTTCATAAACTTTATTGGAACCGTCCGGCAAGGGAAATTAATACCAACGAATGTATCAGCATTGCAGATTGAATTTACTTAAATTAAGAAATTTTCACAAAAGCAATAAACTAAGACAGGGTTGTCTAGTATCAAAATACGGGGAAAAATTAGACGAATTTTTTTGAAGAAAGTATGAAATTTGAGCCTCAAACGGTCAACAAGCGCTCACGCAAAAATAACGTGCGCGATATATGCACGGGCATTGGGAAAATTAATTCATTCGGCGAGTTTAGCGACAAACACCCTCATATCAGGTAGCAAAAGGACCGCCGTTTCGTGAGCTATGCCATGCAACACAAATCAGGTCGATAATTGATCGCGCCGCGCATTAAACGCGATAATTCGAAATGCATCAAAAACGGGCCAAAACATCCCTTCTACCTCGACCAATGGGCTCCGAGATCGCGTCTGACAAAGGACTGGCCCCTTTAAATAGTCGGACGCTGGCAGTAGGAACTCACTCAACCCAGGAGAGTCCATCAGCAGCCACTTCAGCTCCAGGACCACTCAGCAGCTTCCAGCCTTCCAGGACAGCTCCACACTCAACCCAGGAGAGTCAGCCAACAGCATCCAGCCTTCCAGGACCAGCTAGCAGCTCCAGCCTTCCAAGGATCTACCAGCCCCAGCCCTCTCCAGAGCCTATCACCTTCGTTGGACATAGCTGGTTGCCGCATCTACTGGACTTAGCTGTCTACCGCATCTACTGGACATAGAGCCTGCCGCATCCACTGGACTTAGCTGTCTACCGCATCTGCTGGACATAGAGCCTGCCGCATCCACTGGACTTAGCTTCCTGCCACATCTACTGGACTTAGCTGTCTACCGCATCTACTGGACATAGAGCCTGCCGCATCCACTGGACTTAGCTGTCTACCGGATCTACTGGACATAGAGCCTGCCGCATCCACTGGACTTAGTTTCCTGCCACATCCACTGGACTTAGCTGTCTGTCACATCTACTGGACTCAGAGCCAACCGCATTCGTTGGACTTAGAGCCAATCGCCTTCGTTGGACTTAAAGCCAATCGCCTCCGCTGGACTTAGAGCCAACCGCCTTCGTTGGACTTAGAGCCAATCGCCTTCGCTGGACAGAGAGCCTGCCGTCTTCGTGGGATTTGGACACGGAGCCACTTTAGCCGCCGGCACCGCCTCCGAAGGACCACACCAGCTTCCAACTGCGGATGCCAATCCGCCAGTTTCTTTTTCTGTTACCTAGTTATAAGCTTATCTGTATGTTAGTTAGTAGTGTAAATATAATAAACTTTGTTCCAATCAAATCCAGTGTCTAGCTGAGGGTAACGCCCACTCTCCTCTTCCTAAACCGACGCCATTGAAGTAACCCTACCGCTGAGCTATAAACCGAGGCGTGTTAACCTGAATTCTAAATTGTTGAACTTCAATTATTTGGGTGCAGACAAATTTGATATAAGAGTTTTATATGGCTAAATGAGTCCCAAATGCAATCCTACAGCGTCTACAACCGCTACAATCATTTCTAAGCTCATTCCTAATCACCTGTTAGTTATGGAACGCTCAACAGGACCAAAATTATTATATTATGATAGTCGTTAGTTGGTGTAGTAGTACACCAATATTTTCTGTTGTTAATATTTTCTGCAAAACGTGTTTATCAGACGTTTTAACGTACCTGAATACTAAATTGTTGAACTACAATTTTTTGGGAGCAGACAAATTTTATATACGAGTTTTGTAATGCTAATTGAGTCCCAAATGGAATCGTACAGCGCCTACAACTGCTACAATCAATTCTAAGCTCGTTCTTGAGAACCTGTAAGTAATGGAACGCTCAAAAGGATCAAAATTATTATATTATGATCGTCGTTAGTTGGTGGAGTAGTACACCAATATTTTCTGTTGTTAATATTTACTGCAAATCGTGTTTTTCAGACGTTTTATCAAACCTGATTACTAAATTGTTAAAATTAAAATTTTTTGGGTGCAGAAAAATTTGATATAAGGATTTTATATGGCTAAATGAGTCCCAAATGCAATCCTGCAGCGTCTACAACCGCTACAATCAATTTTAAGCTCGTTCTTGAGCACCTGTTAGTGATGGAACGCTTACCAGACCCAATATTATTATAATATGATTGTCATTAGTTGGAATAGTAGTACACCAATATTTTCTGTTGTTAATATTTACTGCAAACCGTGGTTTTCAGACGTTTTAAAGTACCTGAATACTAAATTGTTGAACTGAATTTTTTTGGGTGCAGACAAATTTGATATAAAAATTTTGTATGGCTAAATGAGTCCCAAATGCAATCCTACAGCGTCTACAACCGCTACAATCATTTCTAAGCTCATTCCTGAGCACCTGTTAGTGATGGAACGCTCACCAGGACCAAAATTATTATATTATGATAGTCGTTAGTTGGTGTAGTAGTACACCAAAATTTTCTGTTGTTAATATTTTGTGCAAAACGTGTTTATCAGACGTTTTAACGTACCTGAATACTAAATTGTTGAACTTGAATTATTTGGGTGCAGACAAATTTGATATAAGAGTTTTATATGGCTAAATGAGTCCCAAATGCAATCCTACAGCGTCTACGACCGCTACAATCATTTCTAAGATCATTCCTAAGCACCTGTTAGTGATGCAACGCTCACCAGGACCAAAATTATTATATTATGATCGTCGTTAGTTGGTGTAGTAGTACACCAATATTTTCTGTTGCTAATATTTTCTGCAAAACGTGTTTATCAGACATTTTAACGTACCTGAATACTAAATTGTTGAACTACATTTTTTTGGGAGCAGACAAATTTTATTTACGAGTTTTCTAAGGCTAATTGAGTCCCAAATGCAATCGTACAGCGTCTACAACTGCTACAATCAATTTTAAGCTCGTTCTTGAGAACCTGTAAGTGATGGAACGCTCACCAGAACCAAAATTATTATAATATGATTGTCATTAGTTGGTATAGTAGTACACCAATATTTTCTGTTGTTAATATTTACTGCAAACCGTGGTTTTCAGACGTTTTAAAGTACCTGAATACTATATTGTTGAACTGAATTGTTTGGGTGCAGACAAATTTGATATAAGAATTTTGTATGGCTAAATGAGTCCCAAATGCAATCCTACAGCGTCTACAACCGCTACAATCATTTCTAAGCTCATTCCTGAACACCTGTTAGTGATGGAACGCTCACCAGGACCAAAATTATTATATTATGATCGTCGTTAGTTGGTGTAGTAGTACACCAATATTTTCTGTTGTTAATATTTTCTGCAAAACGTGTTTATCAGACGTTTTAAAGTACCTGAATACTAAATTGTTGAACTTGAATTATTTGGGTGCAGACAAATTTGATATAAGAGTTTTATATTGTTAAATGAGTCCCAAATGCAATCCTACAGTGTCTACAACCGCTACAATCATTTCTAAGCCCATTCCTGAGCACCTGTTAGTGATGGAACGCTCACCAGGACCAAAATTATTATATTATGATCGTCGTTAGTTGGTGTAGTAGTACACCAATATTTTCTGTTGTTAATATTTACTGCAAATCGTGTTTTTCAGACGTTTTAACGTACCTGATTACTAAATTGTTAAAATTAAAATTTTTTGGGTGCAGAAAAATTTGATATAAGGATTGTATATGTTAAATGAGTCCCAAATGCAATCCTGCAGCGTCTACAACCGCTACAATCAATTTTAAGCTCGTTCTTGAGCACCTGTTAGTGATGGAACGCTCACCAGAACCAAAATTATTATATTATGATTGTCGTTTGTTGGTATAGTAGTACACCAATATTTTCTGTTGTTAATATTTACTGCAAACCGTGGTTTTCAGACGTTTTAACGTACCTGAATACTAAATTGTTAAACTACAATTTTTTGTTAGCAGACAAATTATATATAAGAGTTTTCTAAGGCTGATTGAGTCCCAAATGAAATCCTACAGGGTCTACAACTGCTACAATCAATTCTAAGCCCATACTTGAGAACCTGTAAGTGATGGAACGCCCAAAAGGACCAAAATTATTATATTATGATCGTCGTTAGTTGGTATGGTAGTACACCAATATTTTCTGTTGTTAATATTTACTGCAAATCGTGTTTTTCAGACGTTTAAACGTACCTGATTACTAAATTGCTAAACTTAAATTATTTGGGTGCAGAAAAATTTGATATAAAAGTTTTATATGGCTAAATGAGTCCCAAATGCAATCCTGCAGCGTCTACAACCGCTACAATCAATTTGAAGCTCGTTCTTGAGCACCTATTAGTGATGGAACGCTCACCAGAACCCAAATTATTATATTATGATTGTCGTCAGTTGGTATAGTAGTACACCAATATTTTCTGTTGTTAATATTTACTGCAAACCATGGTTTTCAGACGTTTTAATGTACCTGAATACTAAATTGTTGAACTGGAATTTTTTGGGTGCAGTCAAATTTGATATAAGATTTTTGTATGGCTAAATGAGTCCCAAATGCAATCCTGCAACGTCTACAACCGCTAAAATCAATTTTAAGCTCGTTCTTGAGCACCTGTTAGTGATGGAACGCTCACCAGAACCAAAATTATTATATTATGATTGTCGTTAGTTGGTATAGTAGTACACCAATATTTTCTGTTGTTAATATTTACTGCAAACCGTGGTTTTCAGACGTTTTAACGTACTGAATACTAAATTGTTGAACTACAATTTTTTGTTAGCAGACAAATTATATATAAAAGTTTTCTAAGACTGATTGAGTCCCAAATGCAATCCTACAGCGTCTACAACTGCTATAATCAATTCTAAGCTCGTTCTTGAGAACTGTAAGTGATGGAACTCCCAAAAGGATCAAAATTATTATATTATGATGGTCGTTAGTTGGTACGGAATTACACCAATATTTTCTGTTGCTAATATTTACTGAAAATCGTGTTTTTCAGACGTTTAAACGTACCTGATTACTAAATTGCTAAACTTAAATTTTTTGGGTGCAGAAAAATTTGATATAAGGGTTTTATATGGCTAAATGAGTCCCAAATGCAACCCTGCAGCGTCTACAACCGCTACAATTAATTTTAAGCTCGTTCTTGAGAACCTATTAGTTATGGAACGCTCACCAGAACCAAAGTTATTATATTATGATTGTCGTTAGTTGGTATAGTAGTGCACCAATATTTTCTGTTGTTAATATTTACTGCAAACCGTGGTTTTCAGACGTTTTAAAGTACCTGAATACTAAATTGTTGAACTGAATTTTTTTGGGTGCAGACAAATTTGATATAAGAATTTTGTAAGGCTAAATAAGTCCCAAATGCAATCCTACAGCGTCTACAACCGCTACAATCATTTCTAAGATTATTCCTAAGCACCTGTTAGTGATGGAACGCTCACCAGGACCAAAATTATTATATTATGATCGTCGTTAGTTGGTGTAGTAGTACACCAATATTTTCTGTTGTTAATATTTTCCGCAAAACGTGTTTATCAGACGTTTTAACGTACCTGAATACTAAATTGTTGAACTGGAATTTTTTGGGTGCAGACAAATTTGATATAAGGGTTGTATATGGCTAAATGAGTCCCAAATGGAATCCTGCGGCGTCTACAACCGCTACAATCAATTTTAAACTCGTTCTTCAGCACCTGTTAGTGATGGAACGCTCACCAGAACCAAAATTATTATATTATGATTGTCGTTAGTTGGTATAGTAGTACATCAATATTTTCTGTTGTTAATATTTTCTGCAAAACGTGTTTATCGTTTTAACGTACCTGAATACTAAATTGTTGAACTGGAATTTTTTGGGTGCAGACAAATTTGATATAAGGGTTGTATATGGCTAAATGAGTCCCAAATGGAATCCTGCGGCGTCTACAACCGCTGCAATCAATTTTAAACTCGTTCTTCAGCACCTGTTGGTGATGGAACGCTTACCAGAACCAAAATTACTATATTATGATTGTCGTTAGTTGGTATAGTAGTACACCAATATTTTCTGTTGTTAATATTTACTGCAAACCGTGGTTTTCAGACGTTTTAAAGTACCTGAATACTATATTGTTGAACTGAATTGTTTGGGTGCAGACAAATTTGATATAAGAATTTTGTATGGCTAAATGAGTCCCAAATGCAATCCTACAGCGTCTACAACCGCTACAATCATTTCTAAGCTCATTCCTGAGCACCTGTTAGTGATGGAACGCTCACCAGGACCAAAATTATTATATTATGATCGTCGTTAGTTGGTGTAGTAGTACACCAATATTTTCTGTTGTTAATATTTTCTGCAAAACGTGTTTATCAGACGTTTTAAAGTACCTGAATACTAAATTGTTGAACTTGAATTATTTGGGTGCAGACAAATTTGATATAAGAGTTTTATATTGTTAAATGAGTCCCAAATGCAATCCTACAGTGTCTACAACCGCTACAATCATTTCTAAGCCCATTCCTGAGCACCTGTTAGTGATGGAACGCTCACCAGGACCAAAATTATTATATTATGATCGTCGTTAGTTGGTGTAGTAGTACACCAATATTTTCTGTTGTTAATATTTACTGCAAATCGTGTTTTTCAGACGTTTTAACGTACCTGATTACTAAATTGTTAAAATTAAAATTTTTTGGGTGCAGAAAAATTTGATATAAGGATTGTATATGTTAAATGAGTCCCAAATGCAATCCTGCAGCGTCTACAACCGCTACAATCAATTTTAAGCTCGTTCTTGAGCACCTGTTAGTGATGGAACGCTCACCAGAACCAAAATTATTATATTATGATTGTCGTTTGTTGGTATAGTAGTACACCAATATTTTCTGTTGTTAATATTTACTGCAAACCGTGGTTTTCAGACGTTTTAACGTACCTGAATACTAAATTGTTAAACTACAATTTTTTGTTAGCAGACAAATTATATATAAGAGTTTTCTAAGGCTGATTGAGTCCCAAATGAAATCCTACAGGGTCTACAACTGCTACAATCAATTCTAAGCCCATACTTGAGAACCTGTAAGTGATGGAACGCCCAAAAGGACCAAAATTATTATATTATGATCGTCGTTAGTTGGTATGGTAGTACACCAATATTTTCTGTTGTTAATATTTACTGCAAATCGTGTTTTTCAGACGTTTAAACGTACCTGATTACTAAATTGCTAAACTTAAATTATTTGGGTGCAGAAAAATTTGATATAAAAGTTTTATATGGCTAAATGAGTCCCAAATGCAATCCTGCAGCGTCTACAACCGCTACAATCAATTTTAAGCTCGTTCTTGAGCACCTATTAGTGATGGAACGCTCACCAGAACCCAAATTATTATATTATGATTGTCGTCAGTTGGTATAGTAGTACACCAATATTTTCTGTTGTTAATATTTACTGCAAACCATGGTTTTCAGACGTTTTAATGTACCTGAATACTAAATTGTTGAACTGGAATTTTTTGGGTGCAGTCAAATTTGATATAAGATTTTTGTATGGCTAAATGAGTCCCAAATGCAATCCTGCAACGTCTACAACCGCTAAAATCAATTTTAAGCTCGTTCTTGAGCACCTGTTAGTGATGGAACGCTCACCAGAACCAAAATTATTATATTATGATTATCGTTAGTTGGTATAGTAGTACACCAATATTTTCTGTTGTTAATATTTACTGCAAACCGTGGTTTTCAGACGTTTTAACGTACTGAATACTAAATTGTTGAACTACAATTTTTTGTTAGCAGACAAATTATATATAAAAGTTTTCTAAGACTGATTGAGTCCCAAATGCAATCCTACAGCGTCTACAACTGCTATAATCAATTCTAAGCTCGTTCTTGAGAACTGTAAGTGATGGAACTCCCAAAAGGATCAAAATTATTATATTATGATGGTCGTTAGTTGGTACGGAATTACACCAATATTTTCTGTTGCTAATATTTACTGAAAAACGTGTTTTTCAGACGTTTAAACGTACCTGATTACTAAATTGCTAAACTTAAATTTTTTGGGTGCAGAAAAATTTGATATAAGGGTTTTATATGGCTAAATGAGTCCCAAATGGAATCCTGCGGCGTCTACAACCGCTGCAATCAATTTTAAACTCGTTCTTCAGCACCTGTTGTTGATGGAACGCTTACCAGAACCAAAATTACTATATTATGATTGTCGTTAGTTGGTATAGTAGTACACCAATATTTTCTGTTGTTAATATTTACTGCAAACCGTGGTTTTCAGACGTTTTAAAGTACCTGAATACTATATTGTTGAACTGAATTGTTTGGGTGCAGACAAATTTGATATAAGAATTTTGTATGGCTAAATGAGTCCCAAATGCAATCCTACAGCGTCTACAACCGCTACAATCATTTCTAAGCTCATTCCTGAGCACCTGTTAGTGATGGAACGCTCACCAGGACCAAAATTATTATATTATGATCGTCGTTAGTTGGTGTAGTAGTACACCAATATTTTCTGTTGTTAATATTTTCTGCAAAACGTGTTTATCAGACGTTTTAAAGTACCTGAATACTAAATTGTTGAACTTGAATTATTTGGGTGCAGACAAATTTGATATAAGAGTTTTATATTGTTAAATGAGTCCCAAATGCAATCCTACAGTGTCTACAACCGCTACAATCATTTCTAAGCCCATTCCTGAGCACCTGTTAGTGATGGAACGCTCACCAGGACCAAAATTATTATATTATGATCGTCGTTAGTTGGTGTAGTAGTACACCAATATTTTCTGTTGTTAATATTTACTGAAAATCGTGTTTTTCAGACGTTTTAACGTACCTGATTACTAAATTGTTAAAATTAAAATTTTTTGGGTGCAGAAAAATTTGATATAAGGATTGTATATGTTAAATGAGTCCCAAATGCAATCCTGCAGCGTCTACAACCGCTACAATCAATTTTAAGCTCGTTCTTCAGCACCTGTTAGTGATGGAACGCTCACCAGAACCAAAATTATTATATTATGATTGTCGTTTGTTGGTATAGTAGTACACCAATATTTTCTGTTGTTAATATTTACTGCAAACCGTGGTTTTCAGACGTTTTAACGTACCTGAATACTAAATTGTTAAACTACAATTTTTTGTTAGCAGACAAATTATATATAAGAGTTTTCTAAGGCTGATTGAGTCCCAAATGAAATCCTACAGGGTCTACAACTGCTACAATCAATTCTAAGCCCATACTTGAGAACCTGTAAGTGATGGAACGCCCAAAAGGACCAAAATTATTATATTATGATCGTCGTTAGTTGGTATGGTAGTACACCAATATTTTCTGTTGTTAATATTTACTGAAAATCGTGTTTTTCAGACGTTTAAACGTACCTGATTACTAAATTGCTAAACTTAAATTATTTGGGTGCAGAAAAATTTGATATAAAAGTTTTATATGGCTAAATGAGTCCCAAATGCAATCCTGCAGCGTCTACAACCGCTACAATCAATTTTAAGCTCGTTCTTGAGCACCTATTAGTGATGGAACGCTCACCAGAACCCAAATTATTATATTATGATTGTCGTCAGTTGGTATAGTAGTACACCAATATTTTATGTTGTTAATATTTACTGCAAACCATGGTTTTCAGACGTTTTAATGTACCTGAATACTAAATTGTTGAACTGGAATTTTTTGGGTGCAGTCAAATTTGTTATAAGATTTTTGTATGGCTAAATGAGTCCCAAATGCAATCCTGCAACGTCTACAACCGCTAAAATCAATTTTAAGCTCGTTCTTGAGCACCTGTTAGTGATGGAACGCTCACCAGAACCAAAATTATTATATTATGATTGTCGTTAGTTGGTATAGTAGTACACCAATATTTTCTGTTGTTAATATTTACTGCAAACCGTGGTTTTCAGACGTTTTAACGTACTGAATACTAAATTGTTGAACTACAATTTTTTGTTAGCAGACAAATTATATATAAAAGTTTTCTAAGACTGATTGAGTCCCAAATGCAATCCTACAGCGTCTACAACTGCTATAATCAATTCTAAGCTCGTTCTTGAGAACTGTAAGTGATGGAACTCCCAAAAGGATCAAAATTATTATATTATGATGGTCGTTAGTTGGTACGGAATTACACCAATATTTTCTGTTGCTAATATTTACTGAAAATCGTGTTTTTCAGACGTTTAAACGTACCTGATTACTAAATTGCTAAACTTAAATTTTTTGGGTGCAGAAAAATTTGTTATAAGGGTTTTATATGGCTAAATGAGTCCCAAATGCAACCCTGCAGCGTCTACAACCGCTACAATCAATTTTAAGCTCGTTCTTGAGAACCTATTAGTTATGGAACGCTCACCAGAACCAAAGTTATTATATTATGATTGTCGTTAGTTGGTATAGTAGTACACCAATATTTTCTGTTGTTAATATTTACTGCAAACCGTGGTTTTCAGACGTTTTAAAGTACCTGAATACTAAATTGTTGAACTGAATTTTTTTGGGTGCAGACAAATTTGATATAAGAATTTTGTAAGGCTAAATAAGTTCCAAATGCAATCCTACAGCGTCTACAACCGCTACAATCATTTCTAAGATTATTCCTAAGCACCTGTTAGTGATGGAACGCTCACCAGGACCAAAATTATTATATTATGATCGTCGTTAGTTGGTGTAGTAGTACACCAATATTTTCTGTTGTTAATATTTTCCGCAAAACGTGTTTATCAGACGTTTTAACGTACCTGAATACTAAATTGTTGAACTGGAATTTTTTGGGTGCAGACAAATTTGATATAAGGGTTGTATATGGCTAAATGAGTCCCAAATGGAATCCTGCGGCGTCTACAACCGCTACAATCAATTTTAAACTCGTTCTTCAGCACCTGTTAGTGATGGAACGCTCACCAGAACCAAAATTATTATATTATGATTGTCGTTAGTTGGTATAGTAGTACATCAATATTTTCTGTTGTTAATATTTTCTGCAAAACGTGTTTATCAGACGTTTTAACGTACCTGAATACTAAATTGTTGAACTGGAATTTTTTGGGTGCAGACAAATTTGATATAAGGGTTGTATATGACTAAATGAGTCCCAAATGGAATCCTGCGGCGTCTACAACCGCTGCAATCAATTTTAAACTCGTTCTTCAGCACCTGTTGGTGATGGAACGCTTACCAGAACCAAAATTACTATATTATGATTGTCGTTAGTTGGTATAGTAGTACACCAATATTTTCTGTTGTTAATATTTACTGCAAACCGTGGTTTTCAGACGTTTTAACGTACCTGAATACTAAATTGTTGAACTACAATTTTTTGTTAGCAGACAAATTATATATAAAAGTTTTCTAAGACTGATTGAGTCCCAAATGCAATCCTACAGCGTCTACAACTGCTATAATCAATTCTAAGCTCGTTCTTGAGAACTGTAAGTGATGGAACTCCCAAAAGGATCAAAATTATTATATTATGATGGTCGTTAGTTGGTACGGAATTACACCAATATTTTCTGTTGCTAATATTTACTGAAAATCGTGTTTTTCAGACGTTTAAACGTACCTGATTACTAAATTGCTAAACTTAAATTTTTTGGGTGCAGAAAAATTTGATATAAGGGTTTTATATGGCTAAATGAGTCCCAAATGGAATCCTGCGGCGTCTACAACCGCTGCAATCAATTTTAAACTCGTTCTTCAGCACCTGTTGTTGATGGAACGCTTACCAGAACCAAAATTACTATATTATGATTGTCGTTAGTTGGTATAGTAGTACACCAATATTTTCTGTTGTTAATATTTACTGCAAACCGTGGTTTTCAGACGTTTTAAAGTACCTGAATACTATATTGTTGAACTGAATTGTTTGGGTGCAGACAAATTTGATATAAGAATTTTGTATGGCTAAATGAGTCCCAAATGCAATCCTACAGCGTCTACAACCGCTACAATCATTTCTAAGCTCATTCCTGAGCACCTGTTAGTGATGGAACGCTCACCAGGACCAAAATTATTATATTATGATCGTCGTTAGTTGGTGTAGTAGTACACCAATATTTTCTGTTGTTAATATTTTCTGCAAAACGTGTTTATCAGACGTTTTAAAGTACCTGAATACTAAATTGTTGAACTTGAATTATTTGGGTGCAGACAAATTTGATATAAGAGTTTTATATTGTTAAATGAGTCCCAAATGCAATCCTACAGTGTCTACAACCGCTACAATCATTTCTAAGCCCATTCCTGAGCACCTGTTAGTGATGGAACGCTCACCAGGACCAAAATTATTATATTATGATCGTCGTTAGTTGGTGTAGTAGTACACCAATATTTTCTGTTGTTAATATTTACTGAAAATCGTGTTTTTCAGACGTTTAAACGTACCTGATTACTAAATTGCTAAACTTAAATTTTTTGGGTGCAGAAAAATTTGATATAAGGGTTTTATATGGCTAAATGAGTCCCAAATGGAATCCTGCGGCGTCTACAACCGCTGCAATCAATTTTAAACTCGTTCTTCAGCACCTGTTGGTGATGGAACGCTTACCAGAACCAAAATTACTATATTATGATTGTCGTTAGTTGGTATAGTAGTACACCAATATTTTCTGTTGTTAATATTTACTGCAAACCGTGGTTTTCAGACGTTTTAACGTACCTGAATACTAAATTGTTGAACTACAATTTTTTGTTAGCAGACAAATTATATATAAAAGTTTTCTAAGACTGATTGAGTCCCAAATGCAATCCTACAGCGTCTACAACTGCTATAATCAATTCTAAGCTCGTTCTTGAGAACTGTAAGTGATGGAACTCCCAAAAGGATCAAAATTATTATATTATGATGGTCGTTAGTTGGTACGGAATTACACCAATATTTTCTGTTGCTAATATTTACTGAAAATCGTGTTTTTCAGACGTTTAAACGTACCTGATTACTAAATTGCTAAACTTAAATTTTTTGGGTGCAGAAAAATTTGATATAAGGGTTTTATATGGCTAAATGAGTCCCAAATGGAATCCTGCGGCGTCTACAACCGCTACAATCAATTTTAAACTCGTTCTTCAGCACCTGTTAGTGATGGAACGCTCACCAGAACCAAAATTATTATATTATGATTGTCGTTAGTTGGTATAGTAGTACATCAATATTTTCTGTTGTTAATATTTTCTGCAAAACGTGTTTATCAGACGTTTTAACGTACCTGAATACTAAATTGTTGAACTGGAATTTTTTGGGTGCAGACAAATTTGATATAAGGGTTGTATATGACTAAATGAGTCCCAAATGGAATCCTGCGGCGTCTACAACCGCTGCAATCAATTTTAAACTCGTTCTTCAGCACCTGTTGGTGATGGAACGCTTACCAGAACCAAAATTACTATATTATGATTGTCGTTAGTTGGTATAGTAGTACACCAATATTTTCTGTTGTTAATATTTACTGCA
Source organism: Agriotes lineatus (assembly GCA_940337035.1). Classification (NCBI taxonomy): domain Eukaryota; kingdom Metazoa; phylum Arthropoda; class Insecta; order Coleoptera; family Elateridae; genus Agriotes; species Agriotes lineatus. The sequence goes on from OW679199.1 coordinate 134,980,116, forward strand.
AACCGTGGTTTTCAGACGTTTTAACGTACCTGAATACTAAATTGTTGAACTACAATTTTTTGTTAGCAGACAAATTATATATAAAAGTTTTCTAAGACTGATTGAGTCCCAAATGCAATCCTACAGCGTCTACAACTGCTATAATCAATTCTAAGCTCGTTCTTGAGAACTGTAAGTGATGGAACTCCCAAAAGGATCAAAATTATTATATTATGATGGTCGTTAGTTGGTACGGAATTACACCAATATTTTCTGTTGCTAATATTTACTGAAAATCGTGTTTTTCAGACGTTTAAACGTACCTGATTACTAAATTGCTAAACTTAAATTTTTTGGGTGCAGAAAAATTTGATATAAGGGTTTTATATGGCTAAATGAGTCCCAAATGCAATCCTACAGCGTCTACAACCGCTACAATCATTTCTAAGCTCATTCCTGAGCACCTGTTAGTGATGGAACGCTCACCAGGACCAAAATTATTATATTATGATCGTCGTTAGTTGGTGTAGTAGTACACCAATATTTTCTGTTGTTAATATTTTCTGCAAAACGTGTTTATCAGACGTTTTAAAGTACCTGAATACTAAATTGTTGAACTTGAATTATTTGGGTGCAGACAAATTTGATATAAGAGTTTTATATTGTTAAATGAGTCCCAAATGCAATCCTACAGTGTCTACAACCGCTACAATCATTTCTAAGCCCATTCCTGAGCACCTGTTAGTGATGGAACGCTCACCAGGACCAAAATTATTATATTATGATCGTCGTTAGTTGGTGTAGTAGTACACCAATATTTTCTGTTGTTAATATTTACTGCAAATCGTGTTTTTCAGACGTTTTAACGTACCTGATTACTAAATTGTTAAAATTAAAATTTTTTGGGTGCAGAAAAATTTGATATAAGGATTGTATATGTTAAATGAGTCCCAAATGCAATCCTGCAGCGTCTACAACCGCTACAATCAATTTTAAGCTCGTTCTTGAGCACCTGTTAGTGATGGAACGCTCACCAGAACCAAAATTATTATATTATGATTGTCGTTTGTTGGTATAGTAGTACACCAATATTTTCTGTTGTTAATATTTACTGCAAACCGTGGTTTTCAGACGTTTTAACGTACCTGAATACTAAATTGTTAAACTACAGTTTTTTGTTAGCAGACAAATTATATATAAGAGTTTTCTAAGGCTGATTGAGTCCCAAATGAAATCCTACAGGGTCTACAACTGCTACAATCAATTCTAAGCCCATACTTGAGAACCTGTAAGTGATGGAACGCCCAAAAGGACCAAAATTATTATATTATGATCGTCGTTAGTTGGTATGGTAGTACACCAATATTTTCTGTTGTTAATATTTACTGCAAATCGTGTTTTTCAGACGTTTAAACGTACCTGATTACTAAATTGCTAAACTTAAATTTTTTGGGTGCAGAAAAATTTGATATAAGGGTTTTATATGGCTAAATGAGTCCCAAATGCAATCCTGCAGCGTCTACAACCGCTACAATCAATTCTAAGCTCATTCCTGAGCACCTGTTAGTGATGGAACGCTCACCAGGACCAAAACTATTATATTATGATCGTCGTTAGTTGGTGTAGTAGTACACCAATATTTTCTGTTGTAAATATTTTCTGCAAAACGTGTTTATCAGACGTTTTAACGTAGGTACCTGAATACTAAATTGTTGAACTTGAATTATTTGGGTGCAGACAAATTTGATATAAGAGTTTTATATGGCTAAATGAGTCCCAAATGCAATCCTACAGCGTCTACCACCGCTACAATCATTTCTAAGATCATTCCTAAGCACCTGTTAGTGATGGAACGCTCACCAGGACCAAAACTATTATATTATGATCGTCGTTAGTTGGTGTAGTAGTACACCAATATTTTCTGTTGTAAATATTTTCTGCAAAACGTTTTTATCAGACGTTTTAACGTACCTGAATACTAAATTGTTGAACTTGAATTATTTGGGTGCAGACAAATTTGATATAAGAGTTTTATATGGCTAAATGAGTCCCAAATGCAATCCTACAGCGTCTACCACCGCTACAATCATTTCTAAGATCATTCCTAAGCACCTGTTAGTGATGGAACGCTCACCAGGACCAAAACTATTATATTATGATCGTCGTTAGTTGGTGTAGTAGTACACCAATATTTTCTGTTGTTAATATTTTCTGCAAAACGTGTTTATCAGACGTTTTAACGTACCTGAATACTAAATTGTTGAACTTGAATTATTTGGGTGCAGACAAATTTGATATAAGAGTTTTATATGGCTAAATGAGTCCCAAATGCAATCCTACAGCGTCTACCACCGCTACAATCATTTCTAAGATCATTCCTAAGCACCTGTTAGTGATGGAACGCTCACCAGGACCAAAATTATTATATTATGATTGTCGTTAGTTGGTATAGTAATACACCAATATTTTCTGTTGTTAATATTTACTGCAAACCCTGGTTTTCAGACGTTTTAACGTACGTGAATACTAAATTGTTGAACTTGAATTATTTGGGTGCAGACAAATTTGATATAAGAGTTTTATATGGCTAAATGAGTCCCAAATGCAATCCTACAGCGTCTACCACCGCTACAATCATTTCTAAGATCATTCCTAAGCACCTGTTAGTGATGGAACGCTCACCAGGACCAAAATTATTATATTATGATCGTCGTTAGTTGGTGTAGTAGTACACCAATATTTTCTGTTGTTAATATTTTCTGCAAAACGTGTTTATCAGACGTTTTAACGTACCTGAATACTAAATTGTTGAACTGGAATTTTTTGGGTGCAGACAAATTTGATATAAGAATTTTGAATGGCTAAATGAGTCCCAAATGCAATCCTACAGCGTCTACAACCGCTACAATCATTTCTAAGCTCATTCCTGAGCACCTGTTAGTGATGGAACGCTCACCAGGACCAAAACTATTATATTATGATCGTCGTTAGTTGGTGTAGTAGTACGCCAATATTTTCTGCAAAACGAGTTTATCAGAAGTTTTAACGTACCTGAATACTAAATTGTTGAACTTGAATTATTTAGGTGCAGACAAATTTGATATAAGAGTTTTATATGGCTAATTAGACCCAAATGCAATCCTACAGCGTCTACAACCGCTACAATCATTTCTAAGATCATTCCTAAGCACCTGTTAGTGATGGAACGCTCACCAGGACCAACTATTATATTATGATCGTCGTTAGTTGGTGTAGTAGTACACCAATATTTTCTGCAAAACGTGTTTATCAGACGTTTTAACGTACCTGAATACTAAATTGTTGAACTGGAATTTTTTGGGTGCAGACAAATTTGATATAAGGGTTGTATATGGTTAAATGGGTCCCAAATGGAATCCTGCGGCGTCTACAACCGCTACAATCAATTTTAAACTCGTTCTTGAGCACCTGTTAGTGATGGAACGCTCACCAGAACCAAAATTATTATATTATGATTGTCGTTAGTTGGTATAGTAGTACACCAATATTTTCTGTTGTTAATATTTACTGCAAACCGTGGTTTTCAGAGGTTTTAACGTACCTGAATACTAAATTGTTGAACTACAATTTTTTGTTAGCAGACAAATTATATATAAGAGTTTTCTAAGGCTGATTGAGTCCCAAATGCAATCCTACAGCGTCTACAACTGCTATAATCAATTCTAAGCTCGTTCTTGAGAACTGTAAGTGATGGAACGCCCAAAAGGACCAAAATTATTATATTATGATGGTCGTTAGTTGGTAGTACACCAATATTTTCTGTTGTTAATATTTACTGCAAATCGTGTTTTTCAGACGTTTAAACGTACCTGATTACTAAGTTGCTAAACTTAAATTTTTTGGGTGCAGAAAAATTTGATATAAGGGTTTTATATGGCTAAATGAGTCCCAAATGCAATCCTGCAGCGTCTACAACCGCTACAATCATTTCTAAGCTCATTCCTGAGCACCTGTTAGTGATGGAACGCTCACCAGGACCAAAACTATTATATTATGATCGTCGTTAGTTGGTGTAGTAGTACACCAATATTTTCTGTTGTAAATATTTTCTGCAAAACGTGTTTATCAGACGTTTTAACGTACCTGAATACTAAATTGTTGAACTGTAATTTTTTGGGTGCAGACAAATTTGATATAAGGGTTGTATATGGCTAAATGAGTCCCAAATGGAATCGTGCGGCGTCTACAACCGCTACAATCAATTTTAAACTCGTTCTTGAGCACCTGTTAGTGATGGAACGCTAACCAGAACCAAAATTATTATATTATGATTGTCGTTAGTTGGTATAGTAGTACACCAATATTTTCTGTTGTTAATATTTACTGCAAACCGTGGTTTTCAGACGTTTTAACGTACCTGAATACTAAATTGTTGAACTACAATTTTTTGTTAGCAGACAAATTATATATAAGAGTTTTCTAAGGCTGATTGAGTCCCAAATGCAATCCTACAGCGTCTACAACTGCTATAATCAATTCTAAGCTCGTTCTTGAGAACTGTAAGTGATGGAACGCCCAAAAGGACCAAAATTATTATATTATGATGGTCGTTAGTTGGTATGGTAGTACACCAATATTTTCTGTTGTTAATATTTACTGCAAATCGTGTTTTTCAGACGTTTAAACGTACCTGATTACTAAATTGCTAAACTTAAATTTTTTGGGTGCAGAAAAATTTGATATAAGGGTTTTATATGGCTAAGTGAGTCCCAAATGCAATCCTGCAGCGTCTACAACCGCTACAATCAATTTTAAGCTCGTTCTTGGGCACCTATTAGTGATGGAACGCTCACTAGAACCAAAATGATTATATTATGATTGTCGTTAGTTGGTATAGTAGTACACCAATATTTTCTGTTGTTAATATTTACTGCAAACCGTGGTTTTCAGACGTTTTAAAGTACCTGAATACTAAATTGTTGAACTGAATTTTTTTGGGTGCAGACAAATTTGATATAAGAATTTTGTATGGCTAAATGAGTCCCAAATGTAATCCTACAGCGTCTACAACCGCTACAATCATTTCTAAGCTCATTCCTGAGCACCTGTTAGTGATGGAACGCTCACCAGGACCAAAACTATTATATTATGATCGTCGTTAGTTGGTGTAGTAGTACACCAATATTTTCTGTTGTAAATATTTTCTGCAAAACGTGTTTATCAGACGTTTTAACGTACTTGAATACTAAATTGTTGAACTTGAATTATTTGGGTGCAGACAAATTTGATATAAGAGTTTTATATGGCTAATTAGACCCAAATGCAATCCTACAGCGTCTACAACCGCTACAATCATTTCTAAGATCATTCCTAAGCACCTGTTAGTGATGGACCGCTCACCAGGACCAACTATTATATTATGATCGTCGTTAGTTGGTGTAGTAGTACACCAATATTTTCTGCAAAACGTGTTTATCAGACGTTTTAACGTACCTGAATACTAAATTGTTGAACTGGAATTTTTTGGGTGCAGACAAATTTGATATAAGGGTTGTATATGGTTAAATGGGTCCCAAATGGAATCCTGCGGCGTCTACAACCGCTACAATCAATTTTAAACTCGTTCTTGAGCACCTGTTAGTGATGGAACGCTCACCAGAACCAAAATTATTATATTATGATTGTCGTTAGTTGGTATAGTAGTACACCAATATTTTCTGTTGTTAATATTTACTGCAAACCCTGGTTTTCAGAGGTTTTAACGTACCTGAATACTAAATTGTTGAACTACAATTTTTTGTTAGCAGACAAATTATATATAAGAGTTTTCTAAGGCTGATTGAGTCCCAAATGCAATCCTACAGCGTCTACAACTGCTATAATCAATTCTAAGCTCGTTCTTGAGAACTGTAAGTGATGGAACGCCCAAAAGGACCAAAATTATTATATTATGATGGTCGTTAGTTGGTAGTACACCAATATTTTCTGTTGTTAATATTTACTGCAAATCGTGTTTTTCAGACGTTTAAACGTACCTGATTACTAAGTTGCTAAACTTAAATTTTTTGGGTGCAGAAAAATTTGATATAAGGGTTTTATATGGCTAAATGAGTCCCAAATGCAATCCTGCAGCGTCTACAACCGCTACAATCATTTCTAAGCTCATTCCTGAGCACCTGTTAGTGATGGAACGCTCACCAGGACCAAAACTATTATATTATGATCGTCGTTAGTTGGTGTAGTAGTACACCAATATTTTCTGTTGTAAATATTTTCTGCAAAACGTGTTTATCAGACGTTTTAACGTACCTGAATACTAAATTGTTGAACTGGAATTTTTTGGGTGCAGACAAATTTGATATAAGGGTTGTATATGGCTAAATGAGTCCCAAATGGAATCCTGCGGCGTCTACAACCGCTACAATCAATTTTAAACTCGTTCTTGAGCACCTGTTAGTGATGGAACGCTAACCAGAACCAAAATTATTATATTATGATTGTCGTTAGTTGGTATAGTAGTACACCAATATTTTCTGTTGTTAATATTTACTGCAAACCGTGGTTTTCAGACGTTTTAACGTACCTGAATACTAAATTGTTGAACTACAATTTTTTGTTAGCAGACAAATTATATATAAGAGTTTTCTAAGGCTGATTGAGTCCCAAATGCAATCCTACAGCGTCTACAACTGCTATAATCAATTCTAAGCTCGTTCTTGAGAACTGTAAGTGATGGAACGCCCAAAAGGACCAAAATTATTATATTATGATGGTCGTTAGTTGGTATGGTAGTACACCAATATTTTCTGTTGTTAATATTTACTGCAAATCGTGTTTTTCAGACGTTTAAACGTACCTGATTACTAAATTGCTAAACTTAAATTTTTTGGGTGCAGAAAAATTTGATATAAGGGTTTTATATGGCTAAGTGAGTCCCAAATGCAATCCTGCAGCGTCTACAACCGCTACAATCAATTTTAAGCTCGTTCTTGGGCACCTATTAGTGATGGAACGCTCACTAGAACCAAAATGATTATATTATGATTGTCGTTAGTTGGTATAGTAGTACACCAATATTTTCTGTTGTTAATATTTAC